>CAJHQP010004210.1:0-57941 GCA_905132765.1 Moricandia arvensis | reverse complement strand
AAGCAATATATTAAGTCATTGGATATAAAAAGTACTATATGGTACATGTATAGAGCGATGAGCAAAAGAAATTCTCAAAGAACGGCTTTGTTCCTTAGCATATCTAAGAACTGATACAGCTGCAGCTACATATGATGTAGTATCATCAATGATAATCAATATTGAAATGAGTCCTATAGAACCATCATAATCAGTTCACCGATATTCATCTATATTAGGATAATGATTCCTATGTGTTCACAAACCAACTTGAAAGAAAGTTGATTATTTCAAAACGATACAAGTAATCGATTGATCTTAGACAAGTATGGTCATATATTTGGATCTTCAGATCCTGGTTATATATGGTTTATGGTTGTTCCATATAAAATAAGACATATTGAAAGAAATATGAAATGGTCATAAAGGATGTTGATTCCATCCGATATCGACCATAGCAGTCCTTCGGTATATCAACTGCAGTCGAGGTCATCTGATATAAGAATGGCTGAATATACAGTCATGGTCGATGGCATTAAGGAGATTTACAGCCATGGTCAAGAGACCTTAGTCGAACTAAACGTTCGTATAAAGACCAGTAAGCGTCAGGCTGAGTGGTCAATCACATATTATCGACCATGATGGCCATAAGGGCCGCGCGTCGATGAAATAAAATCATCATGCCGACCACGAACGGATCGACCATATGGCCACAATAAAATTCATCCAAGTTCCCTACGTAGCTCAATAGTTATATTATGCGCCAGGGAAACACTCGGATGGACAACCATATGATCCTATAGGTATTAAGATCAGAAAACATCAAAATGTGGTTAATCATCCCCAGACGGCCATAAATGTGTAGGTATGCAAAGGCCACATACGGCCAAAATAAAGATTATGGTCGATGGACATTAGACCATAAAGGTCGAGATAATTACGATCGACCATATGATCAATATATAAAACACATAATGGTCAGAAATGAATCTATATGCGTCGTGCCGTTAAGAAAGAGGTCATGAAACACAAGACCCAACCACGAGTGGCCTGATCATGAGCCATAGATACCATATATGATGACCATTGATAAAATGGATGACCAGATCTATAATCAAATGGAATATATTGATCATAACCATAGTCTATCAGCATGCATACATCTATGCAATATAACTGATGATGAAGAAAGGTAATGTAGTGGTAATACTTACTATTTCGTTATTATTTACAAGAAACGATAAGTTTAAAGTGTTCACACTAACTCATACTAACCAACCCAAGAAGGGAAGATGTGTTTGCAGATACAAATTTTGTTGATCATAAACAGGTTATGAGTTCCACTCATGGAGGTACTGCAACTCATTGAAACAAGCCAAGGCTAGCAAGTAACTTCATCAAACCATTCAGAAGTATTGATCACACATGATAACACCGGTCGATGAAGAAGAGTGTAATCACGGTCGATGATATCCAGCATAGATGGTCGATAGTGATTCACCAATAGGAGAAGGTCGACCATTATCCCTAAAGGCGAATGCATAGGTCAACGAAGGATGATACAAATCCTGTGACTCATCATGGAGAGATAGTAGAAATGAGAAGACTGAAGAACCTATCAGTGATGTTCACTCAGGAGGAGAGTAATGCGGTATGTACTCTTTTTCCTGTCTATAGCTTCCCTGTTACTACCACATTGCGGTTTCGGGTTACCATAGAGAGGTTAATGAGGCAGCAGTATATCAACGCATGCGAACTCTAGATGGTTATGCATTCAGTGCGGGAGTGTTATGAACCAGACAGTTCTGGGAATGCACATAAGTAGGCTTATCTACTGGTTTACACATAGGCCAATCGGGCCCATATGCATCACAGATGGGCCAGCCCATTTACCACTTAGTCAACCGACATTTAGGTCTTGTTAACTTGTCCCACATCGACTATGTAATGTGGGCAAGTCGGCCATCTACTCATATATATATGTATCCCCTTTGTTACTTATTTGATATACAGAAAGCAATAAGACAAAGTCATTAGACACAATCTAAACCCTAGCCGCCTACTTCTCTCTCTTTCTAACCTAGTTCATATCAAGTTTCAACTTCTAGGAAGACACGAGATTCACAACAATAATAATATATATATTTTTAATTTTAAATCACATCTCCAAAACTATACCACATAACTATAAATTTTAAATGTACATTAGTTAACTTAGAGGTATAAATATATATTTTTAACATAATAAAATTTATTTAATCATTTTTTAATATTATTTTAATGACAAAAACTTTTTTAGTTGTTATTTCTCTGTAATAAAACAAAACAGTAATATTGGCATATATTAATATAGGTTTCTTTCTGCGTCAACTGGAGCCCACGGTGGCTCAGTTAGCAGCAGTTCCTGGTTCGGATTAACACAATGTTTAGTTTATGGTATTTATTCGTTTACAATTAAGAACTTAAGGATATATTTTGTAATTTTCAACAAGTAAACTCCTCAGAGTCCACGAGCTTCCCACTAAAAAATTAACAAAGCGCAGAGGAAGGCGAGATACAATCGATTTTGAATGCATCGTCTTCTACATTGAATCCTCCTACTAGATATGGATCTCCTCTTTCTTCTACCATCTCTGATTCCCTCATCGCAATCTGTTGAGCTCTTTCTCTCTCTCTTTAGCTTTGATTCACTGTTCTTACTCCTCTTGTGATCAATTCGTATTTTAGGTTTACGTTACTGGTGTCTTACTTCGTTTACTTGGCCGTCGCTGGAGAAGTCCTCCCCGGAAAAGTTATTCGCGGCGTCGTTTTATCAGATGGCTCTCAGCTTCGTTACCGATGCAATGGTTACTTGATCTGCTGATTCTTATCTCTATAAATTTTATCCTGAGATATTTTTATTAATTTCACAAAAACATCTTCAGGTCTATTCGCACTAACATTACTGGTTGCTATTTTGGGAATCTCTTCAAAACTCGGCTTTGTATCACCTCTTGTAAGCATTATCTTCATCAACATGACCAATGTTAAGATATGCATTTGTGTGTTCATATGAATCGAATGATATAGTTGAGTTGAGTTAAGTTGTAATTGTGTTTTTTTTATTAGGGGTGCTGATAGAGGACTTGAGTTACTCTCAGCTACTTTTATCTTCTGTGTTTTGGTAAGATTGATTTAATTCCTAACTTTGATTGTGTTTATTACCAGATTTGTGCATCTTAGTTTGTTGATTGTTTATGGTTGTGTAGTGTTTTAACACTCCATGGTATCTTTTTAATATTCTCAGGTGACATTGGTGTTGTACATCACTGGCGAAGTTCATCGGATAAGAGTTCTTCCCTAAAGCCGCATGTCTCAGGAAACCTTGTACATGACTGGTACTGACTTATACATGTCTATATCTACTCTCTTTTTTCCCACAAAAAGGCCGTGATAGATTTTTTATGTTCTTACTCATAAAGGGAAAAAACTAGGACTAGTCACATAGTTCTGGTACTCTACAGAGAATAGAAAAACGACCTTTTGGACCATATGATTCTATAGAAGCACGAAGATTGTCGATTAGCTTCCCCTAGAAAGACTAAAGATCACTCTTTAGTCTTATTAATTAGAAGTGACTTAGCTCTTGCACTTTTCCCATTGAAACTAAAGTTCTGGTTTATGTTTTACAATTGCTTCTTCCAAACAAGCTGCTTTAATTTTTTCTCATCTTGTTTGTTTATGTGGTAGGTGGTTTGGGATACAGCTGAATCCTCAATTTTTGAGCATCGATCTCAAGTAAGTGTCTTTCCCTTTTTTCTTCTATTAGTATGCCATGGCATGATCACTGCTTCTATGATGTTATATGATAGATGGGAGTTATACTTAGATATCAATGATGTATACACATGTTTATGATGATGGGTGAGTAGCCACAGTGTTTATGGTGATGGAGTTATTCACTTGTGTGAGGTTTTCTTTGTCAGAGCCGGAATGATGGCGATGGCTGCTTATCAATCTCTCTCTTCTGGCAAAAAGTGTCAGAGATAGCGGCTTGAGTCAGTCGATGATCTTTACCAGATTTTCTGGCGCGGTACATGTTGCGGTTTACTCACAACTCCTGCTTCTTTAAGTTCTCTGATCATCCGTGATTTCTTAGTTTTGACTAAACTTTGTAAATTGCAGTTTTTTTTTATAATATTAATAATTATTTTTATTATTTAATTTTAATTTTTTTATTATTAATTTTAAATTTTTTTTATTTTTTTTTATTAAAAATTTATTATATATTGGACTACTTTGAATTCATGAAGAATGACATGACCTCTACGTAAGTTATGGCTCTTGAGGAAGCATATTTGAACTTTCCAAAATATGTGGCTATTTCCACTTAAAGTCCACTTGCTATTAATGTTTCTGAAGTCTATTTGTCGATTTGAGTTACTATTTCAGGGTGGACATAATCGCAGAGAGATTGGGCTCATGCTGGTGTGGAGATCTTACTGTGGATTCCATGTCACAATTTATAGCATTCAGGCATGCTAACTGATGAGTTCAAGCACAATCAGGACAGACTTAAATTCATTCTTATAATTAGTATCTGCTTAGCATCGGAAAAAAAATCTCTCTTCAGATGAATGCTTGATCACTCTATGACTGGATGCCTTCTCTCTGGTACAGGGCTGGTGGCTTTTGCACAACAAAGTAGAACTAACAGTTCCTGCCATTGTAGCCAACTGCTTAGTGTTCTTGATAGGGTAAGTTCTGAGTCATTGCTTTATTTATTTTACGTTCTTAGGATCTGAACTAAGAAAACCACATATTCTTTTCTGGCAGTTACATGGTTTTTAGAGGGGCTAACAAACAAAAACATATCTTTAAGAAGAACCCTAAAACACCTATTTGGGGTAAGCCTCCAGTGGTGGTTGGTGGAAAGTTGCTTGCTTCAGGCTATTGGTACAGTCTTTTTCTCCTTTGCTGGTGGCTTCAATTTCACCGTCTCTGTCTTTCATCGTTAATAATGCTAGGAATGGTGAAACATGCTACATTTCGATAACTTAGATGCTGTTTCTTAAACATTACAGGGGAATCGCAAGGCATTGTAATTACCTTGGCGACTTGATGCTTGCACTGTCCTTCAGTTTGCCTTGTGGAATAAGGTAACTTGTCTCAGTTGTCTGCTTAGGTTAATCTTACAGTTACCAAATTCATATATAGAAGTTAATACCAATATCCAAAAACTTCTTCAAGTCCCATTTAGATGTTGATCTGAAACCTGAGAATATGATCGGTAGACCCGACCACCATTTGAACTACCCAACAGCTTTCAAGTTCATTGTCTGAACATTTGGACAAAAACTAATCTGGGCTGCTTCTATGATGTTGTTATTGTGGATTGTCTCAGTTCTCCGGTTCCATATTTCTACCCGATATACCTTCTGATACTGTTGATATGGAGAGAAAGAAGAGACGAGGAACGATGTGCAGAGAAGTACAAGGAGATTGGGAGGGAGTATCTTAGACTTGTCCCCTAATAGAATCCTTCCTTACGTCTATTAATAACTTTGCAATGTCATGGATCCTTTCTGAGATTTTCATTCTCTTGTGTCTTTCTTTCATTTCTTGTTTCTAATGTGACATTAGAAGATTCCATTACGGCCTGAATTTTTTTTCACGTCTTGTATGACTATATATCAATATCTCACGCACCACCATCTAATCGATTTGGAAAAAGATCCGTATGTTTACATTCATTTATTACTTTGGTATATTTGATTTGTTATCCCGTTTCTTAACTATCATTAGATAAAATAAGTTTTAAATTTATAACCATGATTTAGATAAATAAGTTTAAATCGTAGATTCCCCTTATTGTGTTATACGTCCATATATATATGTTGAATAGACTTATGTACTTCATAGCTTAAAAAACGTGTAAATCGATTTATAGTTTCGCAAACGGAAAAAAAAAACGAAAGCTATAAATTAATAACTTGTTTTGAAAGAGGTGGCAAGTGCTTTTCACCTCTTTTTATTTTCTTTCAAATCGCTCGTTTGACCTATGCTAGACTGTGGATTTCAGTAGCTTGCAAGTGCTCGTAGTTGTTTCCCCTTCCTGACATCTGACGAGTATAAATCCTACCTCTCGGTGATTTTTGCTCCTTAATTCCTTGTGAATCAGAGGTGTATTTTGTCTCAGTTGGCTTTTATTCACTGTTTTGGTGGCTCATCGAGATTACATAAGTAAATCTATGTTTGAGGACGATGAAGAGACCAACGAAATCACAAATCAGCCATCGGAATTAAGGGTTGCTTTCTCATAGAAGTGAAGGTCTTTAGTTTCAGCGGATCTTTTTTCCTTTCAAACTTTTCATTTTCAACATGAAATCTTCTTCTTTCACTGCGCTGAGAGGAGAGAGAAACGTAACTACTCGGATTAGTAAGGCAGCGAATCGTCTATTAAGGAACTGAAAATTGGAAGGGATTCTAAATAATATATAAGATAGATGGACCAATCCACTTATCACCACATAATTTTTATTTGGAAGTCAATTAGGTTAACATTGTATGAGAACTACCAGCTTTTGATACCTATCTTTCTCTTCTTCATCGATCTTATCTCTTTCTCACTTACTTTGCTCCTTTCTTCTTCATCTCTTCTTCTTCTTTCATGGCTCAACAAAACATTTCAGAAAGAGTGTTCGGCGTAACAAACATCAAATCTCATATCCTTTTGATATTGGATTATGAAGATCACAATTACGATGTTTGGCGTGAGCTCTTTGGCGTAACAAACATCAAATCTCATATCCCTTTGATATTGGATTATGAAGATCACAATTAAAATGTTTGGTGTGAGCTCGTCCTTACACATTGTCTCGCCTTCAATATTCTCGGCCACATCGATGGATCCAATATCTGTACGAATGACGATGACACCCCATGGAAGAAACGCGACGGTCTGGTCAAGCTCTGGTTGTACGAAACTCTTGCCCAACCATTGATCCGAAGCACGTTTGTGATTTGAGGATTTGCTTGTGATGTATGGCTACATGTCGAAAACTAGTTCCGCAATACGCCAAGGATACCCGTGCAATCCAGTTAGACCACGACCTACGCACAACGGAAATTGGAGACCAATCGGTTCATGACTATTGTCAGACTCTAAAATCAATTTTTGATCTTTTGGCTAACTTTAACGCTCTTGTTGCACATCAAATTCTTGTCATGTACCTCTTGAATGGATTGAACGATAAGTATGACAACATTATTAATGTCATAAAACATAAGGAATCATTCCCATCCTTCGACTCGGCAAGATCCATGCTCCTGAATGAAGAAAACCGCCTCAAGCGCTGAAAAAAGACTCTTGCTACAACCGATAACGCTTCTTCATAATCCATACTCATGGGTTCTACTGATAAACCACAACAACGGTTCAACAACAACAACATAAAGCAAAACTATCAGGGCAGAGGGTGTGGTCGTAACAATCAAAACCGATCATGGAACAACGACAACTGGTAGAATCAGTCCAAACAGTCTAACCCGAGACATCGATCCAGTCCAAAGTTGGTCTATTGATCCTTATCTGAACATTTTGAGATTAACACTCAAAGAACCATCATCTCGAGGAGGTGTATTAGGGAAAAAGATTCAACACCGGAAGTTGGAAGGGATCCTAAGTAATATATAAGATAGATGGATCAATCCACTTATCACCAATTGATTTTTAAGTTGGAAGCCCAACTAGCTTAACATTGTCCACAATAGTTTTAGGGTATGGTGTCGAACCTTCAATTTGGAGTCGATGTGACCGCGAGACGATTTTTTATGGTTTCTTTGATTGTAACCAATGATGGATCTTGCGTTGGCTTCGACATTCTGGCCTTAAGAAGTCCCGTAAATTGAATCTGAAAGTTCAACGGTGTTCACTGGAGGAGGACAAGTGCGTCATCAGCCTTTTTTCAATGAACCTTTTTCTCTTGTTAGACATGTGTTTTGATTGTATTCAACTCGCTTGTAACTTTGTAAGGATTAAATTTAGAAAAATACTTTAATATAACACTAATTTTTTTATCACAAATATAGCAAACAATGATCAAAATAAATTCCATTAAAAAGTATAATACACTTGTACCCTTAGAGTTAATTAATCGAGACTTAAGATTTAGATTTAGGATGTAATTTGGGTGGGGTGGTTGTACGATTTAAAAAAAATAACAAATTTTTGGATTTCAAAACAAGATTTGAAAAGACAAAGCATATTTTTAATGAAAACTAGATTTCGATCTGCGCAACCGCGCGGGTATTTGATATCATTTGTATATTTATAGATATTTATTTTACATTATTAGTGGCATATATTTTTAACTTAATCATATATTTAAATTTTTATAAAAATATTTGAAATACAATAATTTTATATATTATATGTCGTAATTAATCACTTGTTCTAAACTGTTACATGAATTTATCGCTTCTTATTATATATTTGTCTTATTAGATTTGTATTTGATTATTAAATGAATCAATATATGCATGAAACAACATATTTTTTATACTTTCTTACCGGCACTTTAAATTTCTAGATTACCTTTTAGTATTTTTTTATGTTTATTTATGTTAGATAAAATATTCTTGTATATATAAAAGTTTAAAATATTTAATATTATATGTATATAATATAGTATAGTGTGTTCCGTTTGTAATATATTATAGTTTTAACATAAATATTTACATTTTGAAAATAATTTATACATTTAATATAATTTTATCATATTTGGTTTAGTATAATAATTTTTAAATATGATATATTATGATTATAAAATAAATAAAATTATGATAAAAAAAATATTTTTCATTTAATAAACAAGAATTGAATATATATTAATGTATAATAATATTTTATTATTAATTACAAAATTAGTGATATCTACATAAAATTTTTAAAACTGATATTTTGTTAATTTTCTTTTAGCAAATTTGTTAGAATTGAAAGAATACATATTAATTGAAAATGAAAATATATCAAAAGATATTATGAATAAAGTAGTTACACATAATTTATATTATTAGTTTAAGAAAACACATTTTTAAATTTAAAGGAAAGATCTAACTAAAAAAAATCACACATGACAGAAGTCATGAGTTCCATTTTAATAGTATAGATATCGAATTAAAATATTTTTTGTTGGAAATAATTTTTATTATTTATTTAAATATTTATTCATATTTATATATAGTGACTAATAATATATTTGTCATTTACATTTTTGATGAAATATGTTTTGTTCATTTTTTGTGTGTTCTTTGGTCAAAGTCTTTTTAAAGTCTCTTAAAAGATTTAGTTATGAATTTAGTATATATTGTTTTAAAAGTAACTGGTGTTGATTTATATATATACACACTGATTTTTTTTGCGACCATTATATATTTTAGATGTGTTACCATTTTGTAATACAATTATATCTCATGTATTAATTTTTATTTATTTTTATAAATTTATATTTGTGTTCCATTTTAAGTGTTTTAGATTTATATTTTTCACCTTTAATGAATTGCATATTATTATATTTGCAAATTATGTTGTATAATGTAAATGTGATTATTTAATTACGTGTATATAAATGGAAGATATATTATTCTCATAATCTATCTATCATATTGGAATGTTTAGTAAATAATATATAAATATATATTATACAAACTAAGATATGATTAATAAAAAATTATTAGGATTAAAGTTTTTTTAATATTTTTATTCATATTTCCAAAACTATGTATGTTTCTAAACAATTTACATTGGTATTTTAGTGTTAATAATATAGATTATAATCTAATCTATTAAAATAGGAGTAAAAAATAGAAATACCTCTAAGTTTTTCTCAATAATTACATCATTATGCCACTGACTTAATAATAATTATCTATTTAATACAGTCTTTTATTTTTATTTTAAAACGTAACCGATTAACATGACTTCTGATATTATTGTAGTAATTGATTCTAGAGCAAGGAACTTCTTTGCTGCGGTGATTCTCTGTATACATTGTCTCACTACACCTGTAAACGTATAGTGAACATAACAATATTGACCAAAAATGTGTGTTTTTGGGTTTCAGTATACGATGACTCATTGAAATTTTATTGTTTTAACATCTAAAAATCACTAATTTTTAATTAAAAAACATTCATTGTGTTTATATTTGACACCATACAATAATTTAAAACATCAAGTTTCAGTAGACAATCGGTTCATATATTGTTTCAGAGGAATTTACAATTTTTTAAAAATAAATAAGCCTAATTAGTAATTTTAATATAATATGGCTTAAAGTAAGACAACACGATTTTCCTACGCTTTTGGTTTACTTAACCCGTTTACATGCTAAACCGTCCATTTGAATTAAAAATATTTGATAATGGAATATTACCTTATTTTTCTGAAGTTGTATTGAAACTAATTTCTAAAGTTGTTTCCGTATATCTCTTGTGCGATCTTAACAATGAGGTATTACCTTATTTTTTATAGAAACATTATTATCATACCTAAAATATGTATAGATACTAACTTCGAAAGTTGTTTCTGTATATCCCTCCTGCAAGCTAAATCATGTTTCTTCTTATATATATAATTCCACAAATATAAATACATTCTATACAAAAAATAAAATTTAGTACATTTTCATAAAATATAAGATCTACATATAAAATAGTTTTTTATAATTAAAAAATATATCAATGTGTCCAAAAAGAAGTAGTCAATTTATGTTATACACAGATTAGTTACTTATAAAATTTAAATAAGATAGATTAGTTATTATATTATTAATCATTTTATTGGTTCAGAAAATACCTTGAATACAAAACATATTAAAGACTGTATAAAAATATTTATATAGTAAGAAACAAACAACACTTAATTCCAATACTAACAATATACGCGCGGGTCAAAAACTCTAGTTTGTCATTATTTGCTCTTTCAAATCTCTAAAAATCTGATAAGAGAGACAAAAGAAACCCGTTAAAGATCCTAAAACGACACCTTTAAACTTCGAAACGTAAAAAAATAAAGAGCACAAATGTTTAAACACTGCCCACTGGTATTGTCGGTAGAAATCAAAAAGAGTGAGAGATAGTTTGATGATTCATGCCTTCATGGGTTTGAAGAGTCGCAACTGTTTCGGTTATGTGTCTCTATCTTCACACCTCACATTTAATTATTCGGAGATCTCAAAGTGGCATTTTTCTAGAATCAACTATTTTCAATAAGAATATTCTATAGAATTTCAATTTTGTAGTCAAACTTTCTCTAAGTGTTCACTATGCTAAATAGAAATATCAAAAAATTCTAACTATTGAGATTGTATTACACAAACGAAGAAGGTATACCGTAAATAACACGGAAAGATACCAATATTACCCCTTCAGCTACTCAGCCACGAGTCCACATTATTAAGGGGTTAAACCGAGATTAGCCGCAAAACTGCCAAGTAAAACCACGTGAGATCCAACGGCTGAAAATCCATTTCTTGGAGAACATGTCACAGATCTAAACCTTTTCACCTAACCAATAGACTCTCACCCGCAGCAATAAATTCACTTCCCCTTTCTTCACTGGTCCACCACCTTCATCCTCTTTCTCTCTACCTCTTCTCGATAGTTCCGTCAAAAACCATGTCTGCCTTCACCAGCAAGTTCGCCGGTAAATATTTCTCTCACTCGAATCTGTTCATCCCGTTAGATCTGTTGTTTACACGTTGTCTAACTGTATAGATCTGGATTAGACGCTTAACCTTGGCTCGTTTTAAATTGAAACAAGCTGTATGATTCAAAACAAGCTTAGATCTGATTCATTTGTTCATCAGTTTTTTACTGGTCGTGTTATTACATAACTAATCTATCGTAGTAAGTTAACGGATCTAATCAACTGTATTTACCGTTACCGATCTGAAGTGTTCTGTCTCTGTGTCTCATATCCGTTGGTTTTGGTAATTATTTATGAGTTTTATTTTATAAAACGTTTGTAGATGAGTTGATTGCTAACGCCGCTTACATCGGCACACCCGGAAAGGGTATTCTCGCCGCCGATGAATCCACCGGAACCATCGGAAAGCGTCTAGCAAGCATCAACGTCGAGAACGTTGAGTCCAACAGACGTGCTCTCCGTGAGCTTCTCTTCACCGCTCCTGGTGCTCTCCCTTGCCTTAGTGGTGTCATCCTCTTCGAGGAGACTCTCTACCAAAAGAGCTCCGATGGTATGTCAAATCAACTCTCTTCCTATGTTTGTATGAGTTCGGTTACATGTTTGTGTATGTGTATATGCAGAACCTGCCCTGAGATTTTAGGGGAAAAAGCAATTTATAAAGAAGTTCTAATATTTTTTTTAAATCATTTGGGGGGTTATGTGTTTATTAACTATTAAATATTTGGAGGTCCAAGTCTAATTTTTTTATTTCGTTATGCCATGACCCGTTTGTTTATGTGTCTGTATTTATCAGTATGTATGTCTTATATATGTCTGTATATGTTCAGTATACATGTATCTGAATGTGTTCTGTATATGTGTCTGTAGAGGTTTCTGAGTGTTTTGTTTTTGGATTACACAGGCAAGCTTTTCGTTGATATCTTGAAGGAAGGAGGAGTACTCCCAGGTATCAAAGTTGACAAGGGTACCGTCAATCTTGCCGGAACCAACGGCGAGACCACCACTCAAGGTCTTGACGGTCTCGGTGAACGTTGCAAGAAGTACTACGAAGCTGGTGCACGTTTCGCCAAGTGGCGTGCGGTTCTCAAGATCGGCGAGAACGAGCCATCAGAGCTTTCCATCCGCGAGAACGCTTACGGCTTGGCTAGATACGCTGTTATCTGCCAAGAGAACGGTCTTGTACCCATTGTTGAGCCTGAGATTCTAGTTGATGGATCACATGACATCCACAAGTGTGCTGCTGTCACTGAGCGTGTCCTTGCAGCTTGCTACAAGGCTCTTAACGACCACCATGTCTTGCTTGAGGGAACTCTCTTGAAGCCTAACATGGTCACACCTGGATCCGACAGTGCTAAGGTTGCACCAGAAGTGATCGCTGAGCATACCGTCCGTGCTCTTCAGAGAACGGTCCCAGCAGCTGTTCCAGCTATTGTGTTCTTGTCTGGTGGACAGAGCGAGGAGGAGGCGACCAAGAACTTGAACGCGATGAACCAGTTGCAGACGAAGAAGCCATGGTCATTGTCTTTCTCGTTCGGACGTGCGTTGCAACAGAGCACTTTGAAGACATGGGCTGGTAAAGAGGAGAATGTCAAGGCTGCTCAAGAGGCCTTGTATGTGAGGTGCAAGGCTAACTCTGAAGCTACGCTTGGAACTTACAAAGGTGATGCTAAGCTTGGTGATGGAGCCGCAGAGAGCCTTCACGTGAAGGATTACAAGTACTGAGAATCGTCGTTAATGGTTTCTGTTGTAACGTTATCATCACCCTCGATATGTTTCTAAGGGTGTTTACTCTTTTTTTTTTAACTACATTATCGGCTTTTTTTCTTTCGGTTTCCTATGGATTTGTGTTTCTATTTTTGTTGGGTTGTTTTTTAGAACTGAGAGTTTGAAAATCGACCAAATAAGAACCATTTAAAGGTTATTTCTGTTGAACTTCTCTGCACTGGAAGATTTAACTTTTATTATGAAATCTACTCCAAGACTAAAATCTAGATATAAATCTAGATTTTAGTCTAACTTTTCTAGAGAGAAAAAATAAATATGCTAACCTTTATCCACCGAAGATTATGTAGATTGATTTCTTTTCTTTTAAACTTTTTTTCTTCAACGACTCTTTGATAAATAAGAATCTAAATTTCTTCATACTTTCCTTTAATATATTTTCAATTGTGTGGTTTTTAGAGAGCTTTTGTCATCATCAAATAATGAGAGACAATACCCTTATTTATATTAATAGAAAGGGTGTCATACACAAACACAAAACCCTTCACTCATAACCACTACTAACTATATAAATACATACATATATATTATATCTTTATGATCATAGGATGAAGAACATTAATAAATTAAGGTAAAGGAGGGAGTATATCAGTACATCCGAATTCTAATGTCTTTAATCTAAACTAATCCATCACGGTGTCGTCTTTAATATTAGAATCTAAATTCGTAATATGAACTTAATCTTTATATTGAACCAATAGACATATATGTCATATAAGAATATAAAATATTCTTACATTTTCCCACTTGACATTTGTGTCACCTTAATGGTCTAATATCAATAATGCGCATTTTTATATCAAGTTCACTTGATCTTTACTAAAATTAAAAATGATCGAATCATGGCAGTTGTATGTCATTTAATCGGCATAGTTCTTTCCATGTATCACAAAGTAATTCTAACTTTACATTATCCTTACATGTACTATATGTTATCTTTGGACCTTAAGTGTATACACATCCTTTAATGATAGCATATTACTAAATCATAAACTAATTTTAAGTGAATTCCTAGGTGTCAAATACTTAATGAGCATTCCGTAACTATAATAGCAAGGCTTTATCTATAATACCCGTACGTTCTATATGGCCATTGAACGCCTTGGGTGGTAAACCTTTAGTCTGTGGATCCACTATCATTATATCATTTCTTATGTGCTTAAATAACACTCTATGTTTCTGAATTTCTTCTTTAACGAACAAATACTTTAACTTAATGTGCTTTGCACCCTTCCAGTACTTGTCATCCTTTTCAAAAGAAGACAACTACGAAATTATCACTATAAACTCTCAGCGGCTTGGCTATAATTAATGTCGACAATTCAAAACCCTGAGATAAATTTTCTCAGCCACTATTCATTAATTGTGGCCTCAAAAGATGCCATAATTCACCTTAATATTGTTCTCTCAATTAAAAAGAACAACAACCACACATTGATTTTTACCATCAACGCATCTAACATAATCTGAATCTAAATATCCAATGACCTCTAACTAATTAGATCTCTTTTATGTAAGCATGTTCTCGATGGTGCCTTGCAAGTACCAGAGGACCTTTCTTTGCAGCTTTCTAGTGGTTCATTCTGCGATTACTTTCATATCGGTCCAACTTTCCAATATCAAAACTGATATCAAGCTGGATACATGTCCCATATAATTCAAACTCTCAACCACTGATGTCTAAGGAAATCTTTCTATTTTCTTTATGCTCCAATTCATTCTTAAAACATTACATTCTACTAAATTTTTCCCTTCTGAATTGGAGCTATTCCTATTGACTATTTTATTTTATTTTATTTTATTTTATTTTATTTAATATCTCTCTAAAATCTACTGATATATCATTTCTTAGACAAATTCAACAGTCCTCGTGATATATCTCGAAAGATTTCTATTCTGATCACATAAGATGCCTCACCCATATTTTCATTTCAAATTTCTTAGAGAAATACTTCTTCACATCATGTAACATGCATATGTTATTTGCAGCAGTCTTAATTACATCAACGTATAAGACAAATATCAAAAAACTGCTCCCACTGACCTCAATGTAGATACATCGATCAACGATCATCTCTACTAAACCATATGACGTGATGGTATCATGAAACTTCAAATACCATTGTCTAGAAGCTTGTTTTAGTCTATATATTGACTTTTCAGCTTATGCACCATATTCTTCTTTTCATGCGGCCATGAAACCTTCATTTTTGCTCCATATATCCTTTCTCCTCAAGATCTCCATTCAGAAATACAATTAAACATCCATTTGGTGAAACTCAAGATCATAATGAACCACCAGCCGAAAATAATTTTAAGAGAATCCTTCTTTGAAACTTAGGAGCAGGTCTCTTTATAGTTAATGTCATATTTCTGGGTGAGATCTTTTGCAACAAGGCAGGGCTTTGTATCTATTAATGTTACTTTTCGAGTCGAGTTTAGTATTAAATACCCATTTACAACCAACAATATTGAAACCATCAGGCAATTCTACTATGTACCAAATTTTGTTATCACCCGTATATTTTTTCACGTCTTTATGGCCTCAAACCTTTTCCAGAATTTTCACTTTCCATGGACTTTTGAATGAGATCGGGTCTTCATCAATGTTTAAACCACATTCACTTTCAATAGCAACCACAAAGTCATTTGATATGACATATCTTTTTTTTTTTTTTCAGATCGATGTAAAGTTACTTATGGTTCACTATTCTATACTTGAATTGTGACAGGTTCATCGACTATATATTTTAGCTAGGTAGTGGGATTAGGGCATTCTCATGTTGTTCAATTATGTAAAAATAACTACCTCAGGTGCAACTTCAGGTGAATGAACTTCAAACCGAATTTCATTAATGTCCACTCTTTCGCAGTTCATAACTTCACTAGTTTTTACCATTCTCAATGAACCTAGCATTACTCGATTCAACTATTCTCGAACTTTTGGTTAGAACAATAAATTTCTAACCTTTGATTCTTTCAGGATAAACAATAAAATAAATTCATTGACAGTCCTAGGATCAAATTTCTTTTCATGTGGGTTATATAGCCTTATTTCTACTAGGCAACACCATACACGCAGACGCTTTAGACTAGGTTTCCTTCCCGTCCACAATTCATAAGGGGTCTTAGGAACTGCCTTAAAAGGAAATCGGTTAAGCACATATGTTGCAATTCTTAATGCATATATCCACAACGAAAGGGGTAAAGAGTAATTACTCAACATGCTCCTAACCATTTCTATTAAGGTACGGTTCCACCTCTCAGCTACACCATTCTGCTGAGGAGTACCATGCATAGTGTATTGTGCACAAATGCCCTCTACTTTCAAGTAATTTTGCAAATGGACCTGGAAATTGTCCACTTTCATCGAATTTTCCATAAAATCCACCACCTCTATGAAATCTCACTACTTTAACTTTCTTTTATCTAACTGCTTTTCACCTTCATCAATGAATACCTCTAGAACATTCACAAACTTAGACATTTCATGCAGTAGATATGTATATCCACATCGTGAGTAATCATCAATAAATGTGATGAAATATTTTTTCGCCACTCCATGAAGAAGCGTCAAAAGGGCCACACATATTGGTGTGTATTAACTAAAGAAGCTAAGTGCTTATTAGATGTGCTACACTTAATGCATCTACTTTCAAACACCAAGTATTACTAGACATTTTAACAAGATTTCTTTCGTAGCAAACAAAACTTTTAATGTTTACTTTCTTGTCGAAACAACTATTTTTTTTAGGAAAATCCTACTTGAAGAGTCTCATTTTATTGCAAAAGAAACACTTCATTTCCTTTCGGATTTGAATTTCGAGTCCTTTCAAGAAAAGTTTGTTAGTCCTTTTATCTTTTCTACTTGGGATTCTTTTGTTGCTACTGAACTTCCAAGACCTACGAGGTAACAATCTGTCATCCATCTTCTTTGATCTTCCCTCATATTGAATCAACATAGCCTTTAATTCCCCAACGTTCCATTATCTTTACTGGTGTTGTAATTCACATGGAACTGACTAAACTCAAGGTAAAGGGTTCATGATGAATTGGACCAAGAATTATTCATGATCCTCTATTCCTAAGGTCTTAACCTCTGCAGCTAAATGGGTCACATGATCATAGTCTTTGAGAACAGTCTAACATTTCATAGTTAGCTCATTTATGAGACTTCCTACAATCGACTTATGACCAACTTCAACTATGAAAACTCGTTAAATCTACTCTAGAAATTCCATATCTTTCTCTCTCTTAGAAATTTATGACTTAATAATTTCTCTCAACGAAACCTCATAAGGTTCAAACTCAGCCTATTAGATTGCTCTCATCTCTTACACCGAGACTTTTCATTTTCTGAGCTATCTACTGTAAAGGCTGAAGGCTTCACATCAATTACTATGGAAAAATCCGATGACATTACACCCAGTGTTAACCAGATCTTTTCGGATCACTCGCCATAATCGAGTCCATTGAACCTTACGAAAGAGTTATCAAATGTAAACACATATGATGAAGCTACAAACTTTTATACATGCTTACCCTTTATTGCTTTGAAAATTTATCACAAATTAATATAAACTTTCCAATTTGTATTTAAGCAACTTTTGGGCAATACTTAAACACAAACATTTTCAATGATGCTAAAATACACTCTAATGATTGCTCATTTCAAATTCAAGCTAAATAGTATCTTTTGGGTATAAATACCATCAACTATAATAAAAGAAATGACTAATCATTCTCATATTATTAACTATATTCAATGATCCACCTTTGGGTGATCTCCTAGAATATAGAAAATAAAATAAATGATCACTAAAACTTTAATGTCATTTAGCATCTCTTCAATCACGATCAATCATATTATATTAATTTTAATAGTTATAAGTAAATAACAAGGCCACTTTGACGACTAACATGTTATAAACTATATAAAAATTAAAATACTAATAGGTAAATTTCTCTTAATATTATGTTAATATTTCATAACATAATTATTTCTATATTGGCTAATATTTCATAACACAAATTACCTATTAATAAAATGCAGCGGAAGCACTTTAAAACTAAATCTATTTTCTCTAAATAATATTTAAATTAATAAAATATCACATAATCATGGAGTTTCTATATCTATATAAAACACTTAACCACATGAATTAATTATTACTTCATTACTTGGTCATTTCAATAACCATAATGGTTTATTAAAATAATTAAGAAAAACAAATATTTTGTGCCCATTCTATATTTGTCACCTTTCGACATTTAAATTCATGTAAACTAATCTAATAATCTTTTCACGTAAATGCACGCTTGATACTAACACAAGCGTTTATGCATGTTACATTTATATGCATACGTTCACATACAATGACAAAAAAAAATTCACAGGACTTTTTTTTTTAGTAATGTGAAACATCCTTTAGTCACATTTTTAGTGGTGACTTTTCAGAATAATAATCTATTAACTGTCACTAAAATTCCAGAATTCAACATGCACCGTGTCATGCAGCATTTAAATAAAACTCTGAAAAACATTACTCAAAAGGTGCAACTATAAATATTTTCTATTGGTGACTTTATGAACACAAAAGAAACGGTTACTTGTTTCTTTTATTTTCTTGTTGATCAAGAAGAATCAAACAGAGAAAGAAGAAGACAAACAAACAATCAGCATTATTAATCATTTGCACTCATTTATTGAAGCAACAATGAACGCTCACTTTATGAAGTGGTTCCGTATGCGTTTAGTTAATTAACAATTACGTAAGATTAGTAACTCATTCCATATGTATTCAGTTAACTAACAGTGCCATACCGTACAAGTAATTCCATAAAATCGATTCATGTTTGCAAATCAAGTCACGCTTACACACAATTATAAAATCAGTGTGCTAACTTTCACAAATAATGTTAATTCATCCTTTGTAAAACCGTAAGATTCCTTTAAATTATGGTGCCGTAAACATGGCTCATGAACACACATTAAAACGGACTTAACCTTATATGTTCACAAACACATGAGAACTAAATCTTGAATGGTTTAATATTATCAAGCACATAATGGGTAAATTGATTAAATCTAGAATGGCTCTGATACCAAATGAAAGATTAACTTCTATGATTTCTATTATGAAATCTACCCAAGACCAGAATCTAGATTTATATTTTAATTCAACCCTAATAACTTTCTAGAGAGAAGAAAGAAACATACTAACCTTTATCCACTGAAGATTATGTACATTGACTTCTCCTCCTTTAAATTTTTTCCCTTTAGCGATTCTTTGATGAATAAGAATCTAAATCTCTTCATACTCTCCTTTAATATCTTTTCTATTGTGTGGTTTTTAGAGAGATTTTGTCATCATCAAATAATGGGAGACACTATCCTTATTTATATTAATAAAAGGGGTGTCATAAACCAACACAACCCTTCACTCATAACCACTACTAACTATATAAATACATAAATGTATATTATATTTTTATGATCATAGGATGAAGGACATTAATAAATTAAGGTAAAGGAGAGAGTATATCAATACACCCGGATTCTAATGTCTTTAATCTAAACCAATCCATCACGGTGTCGTCTTTAATATTAGAATCTAAATTTGTAATATGAACTTAATATTTATATTGAACCAATAGACACATAGATCATATAAGAATATAAATGCACATCTTGGTAGTTTATTTTGGGGATGTATGAACATCTTTTGTTGTTCTGCTTATTAAAGACTAATCTAGTGTCTCTGTTTCTGATTTCTGAATAATTAAAGCACAATAATCTCATTCAGAAAAATTATCTCCAAAATCTCACGTTTCCAAATTTTGTAAACTCAAAATCTATATTCGAAAGCGTTCTTGAGACTTGAATGTGTGACACCAAAGATGTGATACACATGGGGTATCTACAAGAATCAGAAACCTGGTAAGTGTACACTTCCAAATTAATTTACATTCACAAAAAAACATGAATTTATGGATCGGTGGATACTACTTTGGTAAGACTGTCTACACAATTAACAAAATAAGTTTCAGTTGTCGTTTATATGCATTTTTCTGAGTCTAAGTATATCTTGGGATTTGTTTTTGTGTATATTTTCAGAGATTTTGCTTGCCACTGCAATGTCTTTTGGATGATCACCCTAATTTTGGGGATAATTTTCCCAAGTTTTAAAAGATTTTTATTCAGCATTGCCAGCTGCAAAGTGTATGTTGTTATTATAAGATGGGCCTCAATATGAGTCTACTGTTTAAAATGGGGTTTTATAAGTGGTTGGTTCTCCAGTCTCCACCAAACCATTTTATGCTTTCCAGATCATACAACACAGAATAGTTTGTTACTATATAATTGCTTTCCCCATAGGATCGTTTTTTTTCTATCTTACCAGCTCAATGAGATTATCTTCTTCCTTTGGTCAAGCTCTATAAAACGATATAAGCTGCTACTGATTCAATGAAAAGGGATCTGGCTGTTAGAGTTGTAGCTGACTGTGTTCTACCAAAGATTAAAGATCATTTTAGTTATATTAATTTGATATCTTGTTAAAGCATGTCTGAGTTTAAAATTTATAATTCCACCGGTCCAAACTAAAGTTTATAATGTTAGAAATATATGATATTTTTAATTACGTTTTTTTAGTTTTACTAAAAACTATGTAACCAATAATGTTTCAGTGTCTTTTCAATGATGGAATGAATTAATTTATATTTATATTTTTTAGTGTTATTTTTAAGGAACATGTATGTCTAATTTTTGTGAATTAACCCAAAATCTCAAATAATTTTAAAAGAGAGAGTAATTGGTAAAATGTTCAATTTAAACCCCCACAGTTGTATTGCGTCTATTGTGAGTCAAGCAAGACATCATGTATTGTACTTTGACAGGAAATCAATCATTTCAATTTCAAAAAGCACATGCTCCTGCTCCTCGGCAAGAGGCTACTTTACCCAAAAAGTGAAAAAGCTAAGGGGTGGGGAAAGAAATTTAAATAAAGCTGAAATTTAAAATAATAAAATAATATTTAAAAAACAAGAAAAGATAATTCAAACTTACAAACCCTTTAAGCATTCAGTAGCCTCATCATTATCCCATTAACCTTCCCTAAGTTGGTTAATCAAAAACATAAAACACCCATCACACTTCTACAAATCAATCCATGTAGAAAAAAAGAGAAAAGAAAAACTAAAACACCCACAAACTAAATTAAAACCACACCAACTTCATGAAAAATAAATAAATAAATACATCAGATAGAGAACCATAACCCTAAGCCCAATTAGTTCTTGGTCTTTTTTTGTCTGTGAGATAGAAGAATCATCACTCGGTTTCTATGCTCTTGCTAAGCTCCTCAAGCTTCTTCAACCTCAGCTTCTCGCTTTCTCCAACCAACTGTCCCATCTCCCCAGGGAGAAAATTTAGAGAAAAAACAAACCAACACCGGTTAGTGTATGTTCAAACAAAACTCGGTTTTGTTGTCTTGATTCAGTCAAAAGAACATAGAATTCGAACTAACCTCCATTAGCTTGGTGATCAGCTGAACTTTCTCACGATTCTTCTCATTGAATGTATCCAATGCTTCTTTGTATTCCCTTTCCTGTTTCCATGTCATAAACACAACATGAG
Organism: Moricandia arvensis; assembly: GCA_905132765.1. Lineage (NCBI taxonomy): Eukaryota > Viridiplantae > Streptophyta > Magnoliopsida > Brassicales > Brassicaceae > Moricandia > Moricandia arvensis. The sequence continues at coordinate 35,853 of CAJHQP010004210.1, read as the reverse complement.
TTTCAGAATCTTGTCAACACCATAACAACCCAACCTAACCAAACCAAACCCTTTTCAGTTGACTTGCATTTTTGAGTTCGGGTTTGGTAAAGACCAAAACTTTTAATACCAAACATCACTAATAAGACATAGTTTACCAGAAAACTGCTCTTGAAAGATGTCTTTTACCTTCTTTTGAACTGTTGCGCCTAATGGTTTGAGTTCTTTGTTGACACTATCAATCTTCTTACGCACCAAAGAAACTTCTTTCCTCATGGGATCTGCCATAGACTCAAGCTCCTGAAACATAATCATTTTCCCACAAAAAGTCAAACTCTTGTCTGTAAAAAACAGAGCTTGTGAAGAACCAAACAACAACAGATCTATCACTTGAATGTGTGATCTAGTCCCCATAAACTTACAAAAACCCATTCAAAGTTTGTTACTTGTTCACTAATTGAGTACATGCAAAGCCATTATTAGCTTACAAGACCGTCAGAAAACGAGACCATTACACAGTTTAGATCTTTGAAACCCTAAACCTTCTAAAATCGCAGAACAAGAACAAACTTTCAAACACAAACACGAAACCAAACATGCATGAGTCTAATTTCAGACAAAACTTCTCAGATCTTCAAAGTTTTGAACTTTCTAAAAACAAAACCAAACAAACCTCGCGGATGTTAGCAAGACGTCGTGTCTCTTCCTCGACCCGACCCAGCTGAGCCTTAACCCGTTCACGAACCTCCATCTTCCTCTTCTCGATCTCATCCTCCTTGGCCCTAAACGCAGAGAGAGCAGAGCGAGCCATCTCCTCGTCTTCTCTCGACATCTGACTGCTAAAGCTCAAGCTCACCATCTGCTGGCTCTGCGACTGAGCAGATTCTGTAGGCTGCATCTTTGGTTTCTCTTCCTCCTTGTGGTGGTCTCTGTTACTGTTACTGCTCTTCTCTTCCTCAAACCGCAGCAGGAACGCGAACGGTGCAGTTCCTCTGTGGAATTACGGTGGGGTTCTTCTGGTAACCCTATTTTTACCGACTTGGGATTGTATCAAAGCAGAAGCTTTTGGGTGTTTTAATGGCGGATTGAGAGAGAGTTTGTGTGTGGGTAAGGGTCTCTTCTCTCTCTGTCCTCTTCTTCTCAGTCTTTTATATTTTGTTTGCTTTCTCTGTTTATTTATTTAATTCTTTGTTTTACGTATCCGTTAAGTTCGTAGCTCTCAAACAATACTTTAATTACGTGTCATTATTTCTCTTTTCAAATTTATTTTTGTTTTGAATTAAATGTTTTTTGAATATCCCTTGACCTAAGTTTTTTTTTTTTCAACACATTCCTTGACCTAAGTATTTTGGAAGTTTGGATACATCTAGATACTTGCGATTACAGTTATACATATACTGAACGGATTTTTAAGTTTCAAAAAATATATTTTTGATTGTTTTGTAGTATTTTACTTGAGAATCATTTGTAAAAGTAACTGTATGTCAAATATGATTTTTTTAAAATAGATATATAATGATGTGTTATCACTATAGACCTTCTCAAGGTACACTACGAAATTAATAAGTAAGTAGTATGAAATGAATAGTTTGATATCTATATGTATATGATCATTTTTGCTTAATTTTTTTTTGAAGTTAATACAGAACGAGGTTTTTTTTTCTGTTTAAATATTAGGCACAATCACTTTTTGAATTTGGTTATTTTAGTGTCCGCTAAACAAAGTAAAAAGACTAAAAACAAATGATAACAAGGACTTAAAATATATTTCTCAAAATTTTCTTCAAGTTTTTCGTGATTAGTCAAAAAAGTAGTTACAAAATAAATATTCTTCAATTTATTTTATTTACGAACAGATACTTATGTAATTTGTATATAGCTTAACAATTAAACAAAAACAATTATAAACGGAAAAAAAGTTATACAAATTAGGGAATAACCATTTTTACAATTATAATTTTTTTCTAGCTAATTAATTGGAAGAGAAAAATATATTCAAAAATATTTCTTGTCTATTTCTCTTCGTTATACGAAGATTTTAGGAGAAATTTCAATTCTACCACAATATTAATATCACTATACAAATTTATTTTTAATAAATGACAATTTTAAAAATAATTTAATTTTTTGATGAAAATAAATATAATTATTTTTTAAAATATTTATAAAAAATTCAGAAACTTAACCTTATCTTTTTAACATTAAACCTTAATTAATAATCAATAAAATGTAAACTCAAATGCTTATATTTTTGATAATGTGTATTTTAGTAAAGTAATATCTCACTTGTACTCTTGGCAATTTCAAAGATTCTAACTATTGATTTTGTCATCTGGCGTTTGGATATTAATATGTTAACGGTCAGTTTCAAGAATCATTTATTATTTGTGTTCATCTGTATCATTTATTGTTCGTAAATGCAAATTTTATTTTATTGTAGTATTTTATTTGGGGTACGCTTGCCACTTGGCATAGTAGAATTTAAATGAAATATCTTTAGAAAAAGAAGACGGCTGTAAAGCAAATGCCAAAGTATAAAATATGGATATTATCAATACAATATCCATCAATAAACTTAGAATATTTTTCTTTTATAGAAATTGAACCCAATAACTAAGAAAAAGAATAAAATTCATAAATTAACCAAAATTTCTTTTTTCTCTCCTACTTTCTCTTCCTATTTCTCTCTACTATCTTTCTCAAAATCTAATTTCTTCTTTTTTAGTTATTTTAGCAAATAAGCCATTTTTTTATTGGGTCGATAATTCTGAAAAGACAATTTCCAACTATGAAAATAAGGGTTTCCGTTCCTAAAATTTGTGAAAAGTGATGTTCATTTGATCTTGATCTTTTGTGGATCGAAGGAGTCTTATCTAATTTATTAAATTAAGGTCCTATTATTATCTACTAATAACAAGTCATAGTAGGACTATTTAGAAAATTAGTTAATATGACATATTTGATTATTTACATTAATAATAATTAAATCTAAATTTAAATTTTACTTTTTAATTATAACAAAATCTGTTCAGAAAAAATCTAACAAAATATTACTTACAATTTTAAATATTTTTTAGAAAATAACAGATTAATAAATTTTGTAATTAGTAATATAATATTATTATAAATCAATTTTAACTAATATTTTATTATAAAACAAGAAAATAAAAAATTATATACTGTTTTTCATAAATTATACAAATATATTCACGATTATTTAAAAATAGCCGTGTTACATGAATTAAATATGATAAAATTATATTAAATAGATAATTTCACAATTTTTAAATTTCTAAATTTTTCATTTAAATAAATTATCAGTCATCATTAAAATGGGTTAAAATTCTTAACTATATAATATTTTTCTACAAAATAAATGTATCAACATAGGCTAAACTTATATATATATATGTATATATGTACAAGTTCTTATTTATTTTGAAACTCTCAATAATATATTGTTTAAAAATGTTTGTATACAAAAATATAATAGTATATAATAAACTTTAGTTATATAGTAATTAAGAATATGTTATTAGAGAACTATAAAATTTTAGTATTTCATTTAAAATATTAATGATAAATACAATTTTAATTTTAAAGTTATTTGTATTTTAATTATAACAAAATCAATTGAGAATTATTTTCAAAATAAAAATTCAAATATTTTATTTATAAAATAATTGATTAGATGTAATCACAAAAAAAAATTCAAAATTCATTTAATGTTCCAAATTCAAAAATAGTTGTGTAATTTTGCAAAGTTTTTCTTGAAAAAATATAAATTTTTGAAAATAAATATTTAAACTCAAAATCATAATATGAAAATTTTAGAAAATATAAAATTATAGATAATGAAAAATAAATTTTTGAAATGCACCATGAAAAAACTCTTTATATATCTTGTTAAAATTAAAGTAATCTAATATTTTGAAGTCTTAATTTTAAAAAATAAAATAAAACTTAATATCATAACATCCAAAAAATATCCGATATCAATAAAATTTACTAAAATAATATGATAAATACTACTATGTATAAAATTTACAAAAAAAATAATGCTATATTATTTAAACAAAACAGTTTTTTACTTATAAAACCCGTAAAATACTAAAATGCTATATGTTAAAGTATATTTTCTTATACACAACATGTAAATAGAAATGATCTTAAATATATTTCTTTTATATAATATACATAAATAAAATTTAAAATATATTATATGCAAAATGTATAAATTAAAGAAAAAAACATATTATGAAAAATGTTCTCCATTTGATTATTTCATATGGTTATTTTATTGTAACTAACTCGAAAATATATTAGTAAGTAATAAAAATTAATAACAAAGTGATTTTTTTTAAAACAAATCACTATATATTAATAATACTGAATAAGAAATATAAACAATAATATTATAGATTTACAAAATATAGAACACTAAAATAAAATTATATATTTGTAATAATATCTAATTCATTTATAAAAATATAAAAATATCCGCACGTATGTGCGGGTTAAAATCTAGTTAGATTTAAAATTTGAGAATATTTTTTTTTTCAAATCTTCTCTTATTGTTATAACATTTCTAAATTTTATGTTAAATTCATTCTTATTAAATTAGTCATTTATATAAATTCTCTCAAATTCTAACTTATTGAAAATATGAATTTATGACCCAAGCAAGGAACAAGCCCACTTCAGTGCAGCAACGGTCACCAACAGAAGAAGACAAAAACAGAGCACACACTGAGCTCATGACGACGACCTGTACAAACCCTATCAAGCTGTCCAATGCGTTTTCAGCCCTTGATCACACTCCTGACAAGTGATGATTACACCTGTCCAAGATACTTTAGGGTTTTGCACTTTATGTATAAATATCCACTCTTGTAAACGTTTGGAATAGAAAGACAGAAATAATAAAATACATTTCAGTGTTCTTCTTCATCCTTGTGACTACACTTTCATGGTATCAGAGCCATGGAAGCTCTTCACATGGAACCCTTTCATCCCCCATCTCTAAGCATCACAAACAGTGTCACAGTGACACTCACTGAGAAGAACTACATCCTTTGGAAGTCTCAGTTTGAAGCTTTTCTCAATGGACAAGGTTTATTGGGTTTCGTCACCGGTCAAACACCACAACCACACCCCACGCTCCCTGTGCCGGGCATCAATGGCGTCGCTAATGAAACCGCAAACCCAGATTTTGCTCGCTGGTTTCAAACTGACCAAGTTGTCAAATCATGGCTGCTCGGTTCTTTCTCTGAAGACATCCTGGGAGTTGTCGTTGACTGTCAGACCTCTCATGATGTCTGGACCTCCCTGGCTCGTTACTACAACCGTTCTTCCTCCTCCCGGCTATTTGAACTTCAACGAAAACTCCAAACAGTTTCCAAGCGTGAGAAACCTATGTCAGAGTATCTTCAGGAAATCAAATCGATTTGCTCTCAACTCTCCTCCATTGGGAGTCCCGTTCCAGAACGTATGAAGGTCTTTGCTGCTCTTCATGGTCTTGGTCGTGAATATGAGCCAATCAAGACGAGTATAGAAAGCTCTATGGATGCTTACCCTGCTCCGACTCTCGAGGATGTGATTCCCCGGCTTACCAGCTATGATGACAGGCTTCAGAGTTACGTTAGTCAACCCACCGTTACTCCTCACCTTGCCTTTTACACCAACCGTGGCCGCTCTCAGTTTTATCGTGGTCGAGGTAGAGGTCAAGGTCGCGGTTCTTTCTCTACTCGTGGGAGAGGCTTTCATCAACACGTTGGCTCCTCCTCTGGTTCCTCTGTTTCCTCCACTGAATCAGATAGGCCTATATGTCAAATCTGTGGCAGAACGGGTCATAATGCTTTGAAGTGTTGGCACAGATTCGATAACAGTTACCAGTTGGAGGACCCTTCAGCAGCTCTTGCAGCCTTACGCATTACGGATGTTACCAACTCATCTGGTCTGGAGTGGTTCCCTGACTCTGGTGCAACATCTCATGTGACCAACTCTCCCCAACACTTGCATCAGGCACAAGCTTATGTTGGTACAGACTCTATCATGGTGGGTAACGGCGAGTTTCTCCCTATCACTCACACTGGCTCTTCATCTCTGGCATCAACATCAGGTACAATTCCTCTAAAGGATGTTTTAGTTTGCCCGATATAGCCAAGTCTTTACTGTCAGTTTCAAAGATCACGCATGATTATCCTTGCTCTGTTGACTTTGACTGTGATTATGTCCGTGTGATTGATAAGGAAACAAAGAGACTTCTACTTCAGGGAAGTCACAATAACGGTCTATACTCTCTGTCGGATGTGTCCTCACTTCAAGCTTTTTACTCAACCCGGCAAGTTGCTGCAAGTGATGAAGTTTGGCACCAGCGGTTAGGCCACCCCAACTCCCATGTTCTTCAACTTTTATCTGCGAATAAAGCAATCCACATCAATAAGACTGTCAAGAAGCTTTGTGAAGCCTGTCAACTAGGAAAGAGTTCAAGATTGCCCTTTTTACCTTCTACTTTTGTTGCTACCTCAGTCTTGGAAAGAATACATTGTGACTTGTGGGGTCCTTCTCCCATATTATCTAATCAAGGATTTCGATTTTATGTCATCTTCATTGATCACTATACTCGTTTTTGCTGGTTTTATCCATTACGATCCAAGTCAGACTTCTTTGACATCTTTGTTCAGTTTCAGTCGCTTGTTGAAACCAGTGTAGCAACAAAATTAAGGTTTTTCAGTGTGATGGGGGTGGATAATTCACAAGCACCAAGTTTGTTACACATCTGGCCTCTCATGGTATCCAACAGTTCATCTCTTGCCCACACACGCCTCAGCAAAACGGCATTGCCGAACGCAAACATCGCCAGATCACCGAACTTGGTCTTTCCCTGCTCTATCATGGAAAAGTTCCACACAAGTATTGGGTGGAGGCCTTCTTTACGGCTGCCTTCTTAAGTAATCTTCTCCCTCACACTGCCTTGACTGACTCTCAAAGTCCTTTCCAGCAGCTTCACGGCAAAGCACCTGACTACCGTTCCTTACGTGTTTTTTGGTTGCTCCTGTTATCCTGTGCTCAGAGATTACTCCCAACACAAACTGGACCCTCGGTCACTCCAGTGGTGTGTTCCTGGGATACAACGAGAAGTACAAAGGCTATAGATGTCTCCTTCCTACTACAGGCAGAGTCTACATCTCCCGGCACGTCATCTTTGATGAGCAATGCTTTCCCTTTGCCTCAAAGTATGCTCATCTCCATCCCCAAGCAACATCTCCGCTGCTCTCTGCTTGGCAACATAGTAATCTGCAGCTCTGTGGCTCCCCTCAATCTCCAAGCCCCAAGAATAGTAGACGTACTTCTGAACCATGTGCTGTCCACAGACCAGTTCCCCTGGCTACTAGACCTCCTGGTAATGACAGTTCTCTGGAAAGGACACCACCGTCTCCATCCTTGCTTCTCCGGCATCTACTCCCTCTGATATATCCCGACATGATTCCTCCTTGCCTTCTGGTTCCTCGACTTCAGCTACTTCACGTCTCCATACTGGTTCTCCGGTTGTTTCAGATACAGCTACTTCGTGTGGAGAGAAGAGTTCTGAGTGTACGTCAGGCTCTGACCCTGTTTCTATTGGCAACAGCTCTTCTACTCCCCATGACAGGACAGTCGTATCTGCTCAACCGCCTATCTCTCATCCCATGCTCACCCGAGCTAAAGCTGGAATCATCAAGCCAAATCCTCGTTATGTCTTACACACCCAAAGAGTATACATACCTGAACCACGGACAATCTCAGAAGCGCTCAAACATCCAGGTTGGCATAACTCTATGGTTGAGGAATTGGACAATTGTGCAGCCACACAGACCTGGTCTTTGGTCCCTAAAACTCCTGATATGAAGATTCTTGGCAACCGTTGGGTCTTCAGAACTAAACTCAATTCAGATGGTACCGTCAAAAGCCTTCGTTCTCGATTGGTTGCAAAGGGCTATGATCAGACCGAAGGTGTCGATTACTTGGAAACATATAGTCCGGTTGTGCGTACTGCCACAGTCAGAACTGTGCTTCATATTGCTACAGTCATGCAATGGGACATTAAGCAAATGGACGTTAAAAATGCCTTTCTACATGGTGATCTCTCTGAAACTGTCTACATGAAACAACCAGCTGGGTTCGTTGATGCTCAACACCCTGATCATGTCTGCTTGCTTCATAAATCTCTATATGGCCTTAAACAATCTCCACGGGCATGGTTTGATAAATTCAGTACATACCTGATGGAGTTCGGTTTTCTCTGCAGTATTAAGGATCCATCTCTTTTTATCTACTGCAAAGGTCAAGATGTCATCATGTTATTACTTTTATGTCGATGACATGCTCCTCACAGGAAACACTTCTACTGCTCTGGCCCGGCTGCTTAATGATCTTAATTCTCAGTTCAGAATGAAGGATCTTGGCCAAATGCACTACTTCTTGGGTATTCAAGCCTCCTTTCATGCAAATGGTCTGTTCCTCAGTCAACAACGCTATGCGGAGGACATCCTTGCCGTTGCAGCTATGAGTGATTGTTCCCCTGTAACAACTCCTCTTCCTCTGCAACTTAACCTTGTTCTGGACCAGGATGTTCCGTTTGAGAACCCGAAGTACTTCCGGAGCCTTGCCGGAAAATTACAGTATCTCACTCTTACTCGGCCTGATCTTCAGTTCTCTGTGAATTATGTTTGTCAGAAGATGCATGCCCCCACTGTCTCTGACTTCACTCTTCTCAAACGGATACTCAGGTATGTCAAAGGCACAATCTCTATGGGCCTTAATTTCGTCAAGGACACAGACTTCACAATGAGAGCATACAGTGACAGTGATTGGGGTGGGTGTCAGACCACTCGTCGCTCAACTGGCGGCTACTGCACGTTCCTTGGCTCTAACATCATCTCTTGGTCATCCAAAAACAACCGACGGTGTCTCGAAGCTCCACCGAAGCAGAGTATAGAGCACTCTCTGAAGCTGCTCGTGAACTATCTTGGATTTGTATGCTCTTGCGGGAGCTTGGGGTACCCATAACCGATACACCTGAGCTCTATGGTGACAATCTGTCTTCTGTTCAACTCACTGCCAACCCCACTTATCACAAACGCTCTAAACACTTCGAGTTGGACTATCACTATGTTCGAGAGCGGGTCGCCTTGAAGACTCTGATTGTCAAGCATGTCCCGGCTCATCAACAGCTTGCCGATATCTTCACCAAGTCACTTCCTGCTGCCACGTTTTGTCTGTTACGGTTCAAACTCGGTGTAGACACTCATCCCACACTGAGTTTGCGGGGGGCTATTGATCATGTTCACGGACATGATGAACCACGGCAAAACGATGCAGCTTCATGGTCACCAACGATGGACAAAGGCAAGGGCAAAGTGGGCCTTGACTGCAATCAGACCCAAGCAAGGAACAAGCCCACTTCAGTGCAGCAACGGTCACCAACAGAAGAAGACAAAAACAGAGCACACACTGAGCTCATGACGACGACCTGTACAAACCCTATCAAGCTGTCCAATGCGTTTTCAGCCCTTGATCACACTCCTGACAAGTGATGATTACACCTGTCCAAGATACTTTAGGGTTTTGCACTTTATGTATAAATATCCACTCTTGTAAACGTTTGGAATAGAAAGACAGAAATAATAAAATACATTTCAGTGTTCTTCTTCATCCTTGTGACTACACTTTCAGTAACGACACCGCCCAAACATCGCCATTTGGAACTGGTAAGAAACTAGAGAGGCCCTTGACGCTGATATTGACGTAAACAAGGCTAATGGTGTTGGACCAGTGATATCATTTCCAAACCAGGTGGTTTAACCAGTTTGGTCAGGTGGGTTTGGTTCCTTACTCTATAGGCGGGAGAAAACTAAGCCAATGGGTAAAATGGTTTTGTTTCCTTACGAGGAAACACTGAGGGGCCGTAAGCGGCTGTAGCTAAGGAGGTGGCTCGTGCCAGACGGTTTTGTGGTATCAGGGTAAGTTAAATACGCTGGATTCTTCGGTTTTAAAAAGAGACTAGTCAAAAAAATCCGATGATCTTCCAAGTGATTTACAACACCCAATCTCCAGGTACATAGCGTAAACTAATGTAAACTTTTTAAACTTTGATTGGTTACTCACGCAAAATAATGAAACTGATCATAACTCTTTAAACTTAATTTCCTTTTAGTTATCTTGTAATATGATTTAGTCTTAACAATTTGATTTTTTTTGGTCTTTTCCTAAAACATTAAAGAATATGTTTGTGTTCCTTTGTTGGTTAGGAGTTTGGACTAAACAACAAAAGGTGACTCTTGCTCCTACAGGTGCAGGACCATACCTTGAAGCAGTAAGAAAACGCTGGAGACAGATCTTGAGAACGTGCATGTGTTGATGCAATGGGCTTATTTGCCTTGAGAACGTGCATTGTGTTGATTTATTTGTTCGTTTATAATATGCATATTTATCATATTTTTTTGTCATTAATTTAAAACAGACTCTATGAAGACTCTGCAAATTAAACTAATAACTCTGCATCTATATGAACAATGAAAGATTTTTGCTTCCAGGCACTTCAGACATATTATCATATTCTAGAAAACCAACTATTTGGAACAGTTTAGACAATAATTTTGCCACCTATACATGGATTTATATTTTTATTTGTTTTTGTAGTATGACATATTGTATCACACTTCACTTTCATTTTATAAAACAAGATAAGATAATGGTTTTAATCTATTTTGTTAAAACTGAAGTATTTTTTAGAATTAACCTTTCTTTCATTTTATTAATTATAATTTGTGCTATTGCTAATTTTACCTTCTTAATTTTATTTCTTTTTTTGAAAAAAATATATTTATTTTTATTTATGAAACAATTTGTATTATAAAACTAGTATTAAAATAAACATGCCTAACTATTTTCCCTTTAATCATGATTTATTTTAAATCTAACTTTCCTAACTATAACTACTCATGGTCTATGAGTATAAATATAGATTCTTCTAATAAAATGAACATTCTCAATCCTATAACCAAGCAATATTAATCAAGGATGATTCTGTTTAATACGTTTTTGAATAGTAATTGCAATATTGTTCTAATAAATCCATGTATATTATATGGATTTCATATATAATACCAAATGTTTAGATATTAGTATACTATTTATTAAATAAAATATTTTTTAAGTAATTAAGTATATATTAATAATGGTTATTAAAAAATTATACATATTACTGCCAATTGTCTCAATATATAAATTACACATTACCAAAACATATTTAGCTATAACTGTATTATATAATGGAAATATATCTAAAATATATAATCATGACATTGATAAATAAATAGCAACATATTTAAAAAAATAAAAACCAACAGCTTGGTGTGCAGGTTAATTCTAATTTTTAGATTGTAGAAATAGATACACAAAATTATGTTCACCAAAACAAACACTGTATATGCATTCATTCTGTATAAATTAACTTAGTTGCATGATATGAGTAGTAGGATTAGGTTAACCACTTGCATTTTGGCATCTGACATAATCTTTGGTATATATAAAATACTATCCATGACAACATTTGTATTTGTTTCATGAGCTTACTTTTAGTTGAGCTCATTTTGATCATTTCAATTGAATGTGCTCATCCAAATCACAAGCCATTAAATTTAACTAAAACAAAATTTGTGCAGGAATAATAAGAAAAATATTTTTTTCTACTTTTTGTCTTTTTATTTTTATTTTTATTTTAAATAATGTTGTATGCAATATTTAACTTAGAAGCTATGAAAACTATTTGCATCTAATATGTTTTTAACTGGATATGATAAAAAGCAAATCACAAAAAATAGAACTAGTCATACAAAAATATAATTGACAACTTTGATTGAATGTAGCCATATTATTGATTAGGATGTTCAATATGGACTTTTTCTGATTTCATTTTTTTAATTTATAAATTAGTTCTTGTATTAAAACTATAACTATTTTATTTGATTTGATTCAGGTTCAATACATTTGATTTTAGATTTATATGTTTTGAAAACTAAAAAACTTATTAGATTTATTTTTTTTAATAAATTTTATTTTATATGGTTATAAACTAAATCTGTTAATACATAAAAAATGTTTTCTTGTTTCAGATTTAATAATTTGTCTTCCTATTTTAAATTTATTTTTGTGATAGATAGTTAGAAACCATTATATATCATTAGCAACAAAATCTATACTATTATCTGCGAAGTGATTTTTGTGGAAGAGCTCTCACGTTGAAAGTTAAAAGAGCTAAAGTCATTGTTAACTAAATTATTTTTATATTTAGATTAAATAAGTATTAATAGTATAACTAAATAGTTACTAAAATTGTGATAGTAAATAAAATATTTTTAATATTACTAATAAGTACATTATCATAAAAATTTCCAACACAGAATAAAAAGAAATAATATTTTATCCAGAATTTATGAAATCTAAAGTTAATTGTGCTAATAACTATTTTGTAGACAGAAAAATCGCTGTTAGTTTGTCATAGAAATGTTTGGTCCCCCGATATATAGCATGCAACCCAATGATGGAAAAGCAATATGACCGACTGTTTAGTGATGCACATTGACCAGAGAAAATATAGTTTAGTTTGCTTTTGGTAAGTTGCATAATAAATACTTTGTATGTTACATCATCATCATCAATTTAATACAAAATTTGCAAAATACTACAAGATGACCGAGGGATGTAGTGTAAAAAAACTTGAGAATGTTTACGTGAAAGTCTAAAACCGTAAGAATATTTTGTAACATCAAAAATATAAAGAGGATGTTTACAGCTTATTGAATAGTTTGCTAGGCATTGTATACTCTTTTACCGTAGCTTAAATCTGAGGGCAACCCAAATGTATACCGAAGAAAAACAAAAGGAACCGTTAGAGACATCAAATCTCAAAAACCAAAAGCCCCACCGATTAATATTAACTCACTCCAGCACTGTATCGAAGTAAGAAAAATATAGCAATTTGTTTTCATTCCATTGGTTAATCCTCTAGTTCGATGATCTTGACCACAGATGCATCACCAACTTTCTGACACACCACTACTCTGTCGTGCGGTTTGATCACTCCAGCTTGCTTTCCATGGTCTAGAGCAACCTTTAGTACTGACTCGTTCGTCGCACTTGTTGATTCCGGCCTGCACCAACAACATCATAGTTTTTTTTTTTACTTTTTGTTATAACTTAACCTAAAAAAAGTTCCAACTAAGACTCTTAGAAGTCTTGTTCCAGTCAGCCATTTGGTTCAACCAGAATATAAAACTCCAAGGTTATGCACAATTCATAGCAAGAATAAGCAACAATCTTAGTCTTCAAGAATAATATATGTACGCACATTTGAGACTTTCTGTTGCACAAGAAAAGAAGACTTACTGGGTGACGAGGATCAGCGAGCATGGGGAAAAGGCCTCTGACAATAAGCGACTGCCTCGCCTAATAAGATTACACAGGTTAATAGCCTTGTACTATCACATGCACTACATATATGTCACTACAATATAAAAAGAAACCTCCCCTACAATTCTGCTATTGGAAATAAACAATCGCAGTCACCATTGATACAACACATTTGAGGACTCGCTCTTATTGAACCGTGTCTAAGATTGATGACAAGATGTAAGTAAGACAAAGAAGTCCAAAGCTATAGCTATGTATATCATCCCTCTTTGGAAATCATCAACTTTTTATGGTTAAGACATGGCTGTGCTTTATAACATGAGAGACTAGGTGGTGAAAAAATACCTCAAAGGCTCCACTAAAGCTCCATTTCAGCTGATTTGTCTTAACCCGGGGAATGACAACAGAAATAACGGGCATTGTTGGCCTGTATTTGGCAATCAATCTGCATGGAGATCAAAGTAATAGCAATTCATTAGATAAAAAGGAATAGAACAAACAAAACAAAACAAATCAAAAAAGAAAACAGTGGAAGGCAAAAACAAATGCTATCAACCTTGCTGCTCTTCCAGAAGAGGTGAAGCATATAATGACGGATGCCTTAACCTTGATTGCTGCCCGTACCTGATCAAGCGTGAACAAAGTTAGATCAGGAAATGTGATGGAAATATATCTTTTAAAACCAGACAATATAATATTTCTTACAGCATCACAGAAGAGACAACTTACAGCTGAAGAAGCAATGGATTCCAAGTGAGACATTGGTTCTCCTACATACTTGACAGTCTTCTTGAAGTACAAATCTTGATTGAAAACCTTCTCTGCCTATGAACAGGTAAAAAAATGAGTAAGACCAAAAATTGCTTAGAAATCTTGATTCAAGATGGTTGCAAGACGTATTGGGTGAAATACCAAGCAACGAAATGAAGTTAGGATATAGAACATAAAAGCCTACCTCAGCACAGATCCTGCCGACAGTTGATATAGTCTCAACAGGGTACAAACCGCGAAGGGTCTCAGCACCAAGAAGAATTGCATCACTTCCTGCAGGAAGTAACATAGGAAGAAGATATCAGAGTTATGGCTATGATCCATAAATAGATTTTTCCATCACCATTCAAACACTTACCAAACAAGTATATTCTGCTATAAAAGTTAAGATGCACCACAAAAGAAGGATTCACATACCATCTAGAACAGCATTAGCAACATCTGTTGCCTCTGCACGAGTTGGTCGCAAGTTGTCGGTCATACTATCAACAACACGAGTAAGAACGGCTGGCTTTCCAAGCCATGTTGCACTTGTAAAGAGCTGCCTTTTGAAACAAAAACACCTGCACATGAAACCACAAAGTAATATTATAAAAGAGTGTAAATTTTGGTGTCCAAAATATCAATTTGAATGACCAAACCAACAACGTACCTTTTCCGGGGGTAGATCTATACCCAAATTCCCACGAGAAAGAATAATTCCATCAGCTTCTTGTAGAATCTCATCAAAGTGGTTAAGTCCCTAAATTAAATACAACATCAGCAGCTTTATCCTTACCGGGACGAAGGAAAAATTACAGGGACATAGACGTATAGAGAAATAATCGATATGCATTGCACTCACCTCTACATTCTCAATCTTGGCAAATATTTGTGTCTGAGAGAGATCACCCAACTTTTTAAGCATTTCGCGGGTCTGTGTTATGAAACAACAATTGGTTATTGTTCCAAGTACATAACAAGCTCAGAGTTAACATAAATAAGTACGACACAACATCTCACGGGTATCGTTAAAATACAGACCTGGCGAACATCCTCCGCATGACGACAATAGGACAACGAGAGAAAATCGATTTTATTCTGAACTCCCCATGTGCTTATTACCTGGATGACAACCAAATTAAAACATTATGGTCAGACATTCGAATGTGTGACATCAAAGAACAAAAGCAATCACTAGAATTGTACCTCCTTATCTTTCTCCGTAAGAGTTGGCAGATCGATGTGAACTTGAGAGGCGTGCAAAGTGAAGAGAGAACCAGCCAGAGTAGCAGCATTTCTTGACAGACAAATGACATCATCTCCTTTAACTTCATCAACCTGCAGGTTCGATTTGTAGCTTAGTCTCGCAACACATAAATTCAACAGTCTAAGACTTCAACATAAAGAAATCACCAAAACTCCATTTGCAAGCTTCAGTATTTATTTTATACCTCGAGCCAAACTGAAGTTGTTTCACTACCAGTAAATAGGTATTGCCCAACAAAGATAGTGTCTCCTTTCTTCACTGCCTGAAAACATCAAACGGATACATAAGTAAAAGCCCTAAATCATTGATTAGATATATAACATCATCTCATTCTCGTAAAGAACGAACCTTGGCAAGCCCATTAAAGTTAATGGGAAGGACATCAGAAGACGCTTCTTGATCTTGACTTGGCGTCAGAGTAACAAGTCCATCGGCTTTAAGAGTAATAGCTTTCTCAGACTTGTTGATCACTTGCAGCTCAGGTCCCACAGTATCAAGCATAACCTAAGGAACCAAAAAAAAACAAAGACTCTCAAACACACATTCATATACAAAAAAAAAACAACAAATCAAATGATCTAACAAAAGAGAAGAAACATACAGCACAAAGTTTCTTAGTGCTCTTCACAGCAACTTTGAGATTATCAAGTGTCTCCTGGTGATAATCAGCATCACCCCAAGAGAAATCGAACCGAGCCACTGCCCATAGCAACAATAAATAAGTTAGCCAGATGGAAACAATGGTCTCAGCTCCTAAAATTTTAGTAGCTAATAAGTTATAGATCATTCATCCCCACTTGATTTATAAATCTCGGGATCGGTATAGTGAGAAAACACGAGTCAGATTAGCAAACCGGAGAAGAGTAAGTAGGCACTGTACCGGACATGCCGGATTTGAGACAACCGGAGAGAGTCTCGACGGATCGGGATTTGGGACCGGAGAGTCCCGACGATCCTTAGTCAATGCTGGGAAGAAACTCTGCGTAAATACACCAAAAGAGATCAGAGATGGTTTACAACGAAATCGATCCACGCAATATCGCAGATCGGTGAAGAGGGAGAGAGAGCTTACGGATTTGGATGGCTCGAGGATTGATGCCATCCTGATCGGTTCCTCGAGAAGGAGATGACTCGAATGCATCTTTGGTTAGAGGAGAGAGATCTCAGATCTTCGACGGCGAACAGAGTGAGAATACGATCGGAGAGGAGTGAGATGCTTTTATGTGAATGGGATTCACCGTCGAATATTCGTTATTAACAAACTGATTTTTCAGTGCAATGGAAGTATTTAAAGAAAAGAAACATGTCGTCGTTTGTTTTTCTTTTTAATCCAAATGTTCTCAGTTTATTGAAAATTAGCCCGTACTTTTTACTTAGCAAACCGTTAACCCCCATTGCTGATTTTTGTGAAATAACGACTACAGATAGCTAGTACGGTGTCGTTTTATCAACTGGAGTCACGTTTGGATTCGAAGGAACACAATATATCTTCTACTTCCAGATTGTGTTTTTTTTCCGTCTCTTGTGTGATTGACGAGCATCAAAACAGGGTTCTAGTTGGTCAAATTCCAACAAATATTCCTGACGTTCTAGAATAGTCATCAAATATGCCTTTTAGTTTGGCCCACTTATATTGACGATTATCATTCGGTTCTGTAATGGGCCCATACAGGTTGACTACTGCAGAAACACAAGTCTTGGTCAACGTTCATTGGCCCTGACCTGCAGCATAGGTCGACCCGAGAGATTTATATCCGACCCGAATCCCAGAGACTTCAAAGGACAAGATTTCGAGTCAGTTCTACGGTATGTCTGGCTTTGCCTATGATGTCACTGGTTTTTGCCGTTGCCAATTAGGTCCATGGTGAGGTTGTTCGATTGGGCCTTGGCTCATGGGCTCAACCCAGAAGAAATGGATATGATACAAATGGATTGGTATTACATTGAAGAAATCTGTTTCTTATGGACGTGTTTTTTTAGGTTAATCCCCTGTATAATTATTTGAGAATCATTTAAAAAGTTCTAACCTTAAGTTTGTAAGAATTAAAAATAACCTCAATCCTACGTGGCATAGCTCTTTGACTTCTATTTTCAAATCCCAAGGATTCTAGAGTATGTGATATAATGTATAGTTTAAAAATAATATTCTCTAGCAATATAATATTCCGTAGGCTATAGTTAGTCGCATATATTAAATATTTATTGTTTCACATGCTTCCTTAAATAAAACATACAGAATTACCTAATATGATCAAAATATATATATGACAATTAATGATTTTAAACAATAAAGATTTGATAACAATCTGTATACTTTTTTCATTTTGTTTATTTCTTTATTATTAAAATAAATTACACAATTACATTAATTATATAATAAATATCTAGATTTTTTTTTGTGTATGTTGTATTTCGAATTTTTCAAAATGAGTATAAATTACTAAAACTGTTAAAATCCCACATAAACTTTTAAGATCAAGGTTTTAATTTTTTTTTCTATACTAAAATATAATGATTAGAAAACCATATGAAGAAATAATTTTAGTTTATATATATTTAACATCATTTTAATTAAACTATACATCGTATGAAAATACATACTTATATTTTGATATTTGCCTTGAACATATATTGAAAAGTTAATATTTTAATTTTGAAATATGTCATTGTTTTTTTAAATAATTGTAAATTATTGAAACTACTAAACATCTCACATTAAAAAAAATCGTTGGTGTAAAGTTTTGGTTACACAAATATGTAAATAATCATAAAATCATATGAGTAGAAACCTCATTTAATTAATATCCATATTAAAAGTGTGTTATATTACTATGTTTATATCATTTAAATTTAATTATATATCATATACAATATAAGATTGATTATTTTGCTTTATTTACCCTAATTGTGAATAAACAAGAGTAATAGTTAAATTTATATGCATACGCCAATTTATTACATAATAGTAACTGATTTCTTAGTTATTTAATATGTATTTATTATTTTATTATTTATAATATGTGGAAAAATATAAAATAAATAATAAATATAAAATACTTATTATGCATAAAGTGCAGATCTTAACCTAAGTATGTATCTCTTTAATTATTTTAAATCTTAAGTATTTTCTAAAACAAACGAAATGAGAATAAAATTCAAAATAAATATTTATATCGAGTAATAACCAAAATATAAAAAAAACATAGCAAGAGAAAAATGGAAGATAAATAGGACTGACACGTGAACGTAAACTTCTCATAACCATAATTATTTTTGAATTGTTAAATCATGATATAAAACTGAGTTAATTTTTAATTTGTTAATTTTTAATTTTTTAATATTTTAAATTATTATGGTTATGTTAAATCATGACCATAATTAATTTTAAATTATTTATTTGTATTTGAAAAACTTAAAATATTGTTTTTAAAAATAATTTAAAATTAACATAATTTTTTATAAATTATTTTAAAAAATAATAATTTGTAAAAAGATATAATTTTCTAATATTATTAGACAGATAAATAATTATATTAAATTAGTTTTGAAACTTTATATATTTTAAATGCAATATTTTACCAATTGCTTCTTAAAAAATATTAGGGAACTTGCTAATACTCTACCAATCAAGCGCAGTAATACGCCATTTATTTTCCATCACTCGAACACTGAAAAGTGAAAAGATATATGAAAACAGATCCATTAAATTCTAAGATTTGATCTACATTTCTAATTAAATTTTTCTAATCCTACGTATAGATAATTATATAAAAATTTCAAAATTTTTAAATTTCAAATACATACAAAAACAATCATATGTAAATTTTAGATTTGTCAATACTAAAATTTTATATTTTAATTACATATATTCACCCTGCGCAAAGCGCAGGTCTTATCCTAGTGCTAGAAATCCCCTATATATTATTTGAGAATCATTTAAAAAGTTATAACCTTAAGTTTGTAAGAATTAAAAATAACTCCAATCCTACGTGGCATAGCTCTTTGACTTCTATTTTCAAATCCCAAGGATTCTAGGAGTATGTGATATAATGTATAGTTTAAAAATAATATTCTCTAGCAATATAATATTCGGTAGGCTATAGTTGGTCGCATATATTAAATATTTATTGTTTCACATGCTTTCCTTAAATAAAACCTACGGAATTAACTAATATGATCAAAATATATATATGACAATTAATGATTTTAAACAATAAAGATTTGATAACAATCTGTATACTTTTTCATTTTGTTTATTTCTTTATTATTAAAATAAATTACACAATTACATTAATCATATAATAAAAATCTAGATTTTTTTTGTGTATGTTGTATTTCGAATTTTTCAAATTGAGTATAAATTACTAAAACTGTTAAAAGTCCCACATAAACTTTTAAGATCAAGGTTTTAATTTTTTTTTTCTATACTAAAATATAATGATTAGAAGACCATATGAAGAAATAATTTTAGTTTATATATATTTAACATCATTTTAATTAAACTATACATCGTATGAAAATACATACTTATATTTTGATATTTGCCTTGAACATATATTGAAAAGTTAATATTTTAATTTTGAAATATGTCATTGTTTTTTTTAAATGATTATAAATTATTAAAACTACTAAACATCTCACATTAAAAAAAATTGTTGGTGTAAAGTTTTGTTACACAAATATGTAAATAATCATAAAATCATATGAGTAGAAACCTCATTTAATTAATATCCATATTAAGTGTGTTATATTACTATGTTTATATCATTTAAATTTAATTATATATCATATACAATATATAAGATTGATTATTTTGCTTTATTTACCCTAATTGTGAATAAACAAGAGTAATAGTTAAATTTATATGCATACGCCAATTTATTACATAATAGTAACTGATTTCTTAGTTATTTAATATGTATTTATTATTTTATTATTTATAATATGTAAAAAATATAAAATAAATAATAAATATAAAATACTTATTATGCATAAAGTGCAGATCTTAACCTAAGTATGTATCTCTTTAATTATTTTAAATCTTAAGTATTTTCTAAAACAAACGAAATGAGAATAAAATTCAAGATAAATATTTATATCGAGTAATAACCAAAATATAAAAAAAACATAGCAAGAGAAAAATGGAAGATAAATAGGATTGACACGTGAACGTAAACTTCTCATAACCATAATTAATTTTTAAATTGTTAAATCATGATATAAAACTGAGTTAATTTTTAATTTGTTAATTTTAAATTTTTTAATATTTTAAATTATTATGGTTATGTTAAATCATGACCATAATTAATTTTAAATTATTTATTTGTATTTGAAAAACTTAAAATATTGTTTTTAAAAATAATTGAAAAATTAACATAATTTTTTTATAAATTATTTTAAAAATAATAATTTGTAAAAAATATAATTTTCTAATATTATTAGACAGATAAATAAATTATATTAAATTAGTTTTGAAACTTTATATACTTTAAATGCAAATATTTTACCAATTGCTTCTTAAAAAACATTAGGGAACTTGCTAATACTCTACCAATCAAGCGCAGTAATACGCCATAGATAATTGGTAACGAGAGGCGTGTAAGGATTACCCGAAATTGTTTCTGATCCTACGTATAGATAATTATATAAATTACAAAATTCTTAAATTTCAAATACATACAAAAACAATCATATGTAAATTTTAAATTTGTCAATACTAAATTTTATATTTTAATTACATATATTCACCCTGCGCAAGGCGGCAGGTCTTATCCTAGTATTAAGTATGGACGAATTTATGGCGAAGAAGAACCGAACCTAAAACAAGGGTTGGTTTATATGAACGGATTCTATATCCCTAGAACTAAAAAATCAAACTAGAATTGAAACCGACTAGATATTTAAAATTTTATAAATTTATAAAGTTATAAATATTAACTAAATTTAGATTTAAAATAATCAAATAATTAGATTTCATCTTCAAAACTAGTATATTTTACTAAGCAGTCACCTATAACTTTTAGATAGACCAATAAATAGACCATCAGTATCTGTTTAACTAGCAAGAGTATGACACAAAAAGATTAACAAAACATGAAGCAAATATCCAAAAAGATAAATTACAAATACCATAAATTGCAGTGCAACAACATTCTCTGCTTTTATTTTCTTGGTTTCAGAGGTTTTACATCAACTCTGTCAAATCTAATCTTCTCATCTGAATAGGGGTGTCTCCCCCAATAATTTAATCACAATCTTTAGTGAAATAAAGTTTCTCTTTTTGCATGACAAAAGAGACAATCTGTATGAAACTTACCAAAAATAGAAAGAAGAAAAAAGAAAAGACGTGTGCCTTTCAAAGAGTTTTGATCACATCTTTGAGCGTTTCAAGTAAACAATTACAGCTATGCTCGTTAGCACAACAGCTCCTGTAACCACCATACCACCACGCCATGTAACCCATCCGCCACCTCCTCTCTCTGTAGTATTCCCGTTCTTGAGTTGACCCGTTTCCAAGCTCAAGCTCCTTGTTCTTGTCTCGGTAAAGTCCAGATGCAGCCTCAATACCTTTTGTCCTGCAGACTTAGCAAGAGTAACAGCACCAACCAAATCACTATCCGATGTAATCAAAACCTTATCACCTTCATCATCCTCATATATAATCTGAGGCCGTTGATTCCACATCGTTGATGTCACTCCCAATTCTTTGCATCACAACACCCATCAGCTCTTCTAGGTTTTCAGAAGCAGAAGTAAAACGATGCACACGGCCCTTGAGATCTTCGAACTTGAAAGAAAAGGAGTTCCCTAGCCCTAGAGAAGGGTAAGAACTGAGCTTGCCAATGTCTGAATGATGCATCATCGCCGACATTTCGCTTTGAGTGTCTGAATCATCAGGAGGGTCTAAAGCAAGAGCTGAGTCCCAGAACTTCTGCATCATGGTGTTAGCCATGTCGTTCACAGCTCCAGAACTGTTTCTCAACCATTGAGATAGCTGCGTGAGTTATCTGCAACACATCTACACAAGCTGCAGCGGAACCGTCTTTGTCTATGATAGGTAGATGCAAGAACTTCCCATCATGCATTATATGCAACGCATCGAGAATGGTAGTCTCTAATGATGCACATTCAGGATTAGGCGTCATCACCTTCTCTACAAGAGTAAGCTCAGGTGATAAGTTCTGCGCCACGACTCGCATAAGAATGTCCTTTGAAGTTAATATCCCCTGGATCTTGCTCCCCATGGAGATGATCACAGAGTTAACCCGCAAGTCACGCATCCTTTTGGCAGCAACATAGACAGGATCTGATGGTGCCACAAGCGCAACTTTAGAATTCTCAGTGATAATCGTTGACAAGGCAGGCTTAAACATTCTCTCCCTCAATGTCTCAATGAAAGCATAGGGCGCAGTGTATCCAGCTCCCCATTGCTTCTCCACACCTTCCACAGCAGCAGCTAAAGCACTTCCTTGCTCTGCAGCTTTCTCCATTCTCGAAATAGCATCATACAGACACTTAGTGATATCCAACAAAGCAATGACTTCACCATTCTCCACAACAGGCAAGTGCCTAAACTTCCCTTGAACCATCTTCTGAAGCGCTTCAATAGCCAAAGAATCAGAGGTAACAAAGATAGGATTCCTTGTCATGACCTTAGAGACCAAAGTCTGTTCCGGTCTCAACCCTTCAGCAATCACTCTCGTAGCTACATCTTTGTCTGTACAGATCCCAGAGAGAAGGGCACTTGAATCAGTCAAGAGAACCGCATCAACACGCCGAGCAGCCATCCTCCTACAAGCCTCAAAGACAGTGGTTCCTTCAGGGATAGTGAGAGCTTTCGATAAACGAAGCTTCTTAACTGTCCTCTCAACGCTAGAGGGAAGCTGAGAAGGAGGTGAGTTTGGTTTTGAGGTGTTCCCACCATTGACGACGCTTCCGTTCTCTGATTGAACTGGTTTCTTGGAGGCTCGCCGTACGGTGGTAGTGCTCCTCCTCCCTGATGTTGAAGAAGCAACCCGTCGCCTGAGTACTCATACCGATGGATCCTGAGAGATAAAAAAGGAAAGACCTTGGGTTCAAATACTAACGAATTGCACAAATCTGAATAAAAACCCAAATCATATAACGATGCAAATGATACAAAGTTGCCCAAAAAGGATGAAACTTGAAACCCTAGAATTTGATTGGGATTAGGGTTTTACCTTCTTCTTCTTCTTCTTCTTCTCGAGAAGCTGTCTCTGGTTGTATCTGTGGTGCTTCACCACCACCCTCTTTCTTCTTTGAGACTTATACAATAATTCGTGAATTATAAGCTACGACTAATATTTGTATTTTCCAGAATAAAAAACAAATCTCGTAAACCAACTTTAATAGTCCCTCCGTTTGAAATTATATCATGTTTTTAGAAGGTTTATGTTGTTTCAAAATGTAAGATATTTTAAAATTTTAAGGTATTTTTGAAATTTAAAGTTAACTTTAATTTTATTGAAAACTGTTCAATCAATAAATTTTACATTTTTTTATAGTTGGTTAAATAGTTTTAAAATTATATTTTTAAAAATATTTTTTAAAAAAATGTAAATTTTTTAATCTTTGTGCGATAAACTAAAATATCATGTATTATGAAACGGAATGAGTAAATAAACTGAAAATTAAATTTTAGCTGTGGCTGTAGTAAATGCACATTTTTTTTTTAAAAAAAACGAAATTTGAATGACCACCCATAAAGGGACACGTCACGAATACGACATTTTCTCCTTTGATGGTTAATACCTACAAAAAATACAAATTTTATCATCAAATGTCCAAACAAATATTTGTGCGGATTTGATGTTGTGCGGATTTGATGGAAAATGCCATGGTATAATAGGGAACAAATCTTTCAAATAGATTTTTTTTTAAAGTTTTTGTCATAAAATAAAATTTAAAGAAAAAATTATTTTAATAATTGTTATGAACCAGACGGTTTGGGAATACAACATAAGTGGGCTTATCTACTTGGTCTACACATATGCCAATCGGCCCATATGCATCACGGATGTGCCAGCCCATTTACCACTTAGTCCAGCCAACATTTAGGCCTTGTTAACTTGTCCCACATCTACTATGTGATGTGGGCAAGTCGGCCATCTACTCATATATATATGTATCCCCTTTGTACTTATTTGATATATAAGAAAGCAATAAGACAAAGTCATTAGACACAATCTAAACCCTAGCCGCCTACTTCTCTCTTTCTAACCTAGTTCATATCGAGTTCAACCTCTAGAAGACACGAGATTCACAACACGTTATCAGCACGATCATGCTCTAAGCCCAACCATCTCGAGTCCTAGATCGAAACACAACAAGCCGGCACACCTCAACACCTACCCGAAAACCTAATCGGCGAACCTCTCTCTCTCTTAGATTTGATCGATTGTTTTCATATAGATCTAAGAACTAATCTTTTGTATCTTGTCTTTGGTTGATTGTTTAAAGTTCCCAAGAGGAAACCCAAGGAGAAAATCGATCAAGGATTAAGGTATGTCATCCAACCTATCTTGAGGTTCATCGATTTTGTTTAGAATTGTTGTTAAGGTTGCTTCGGTTTGGTTTTTGATTTTCGCCATTGATAAGAATCATTAGGTTGCTAGATTCATTGCTAGGCTGCTAGAAAATCGAAAATACCAAAACCCTAATCTAAAAAGGAAAACCTAGATCAATCCAATTTAGGAAAACCTAAGCTAAAAGGAAAACCCTAATCCAAAAAGGAAACCTAAATCAATCTGATTTACGAAACCTAACCTAAAAGGAAACCCTAATTATAAAAGGAAAACCTAATCAAAAAAGGAAACATTCCTAAATTAGAAACTTACATAAAATGAAAACTTCCAGAAAAGGAAACTTTCCTAAAATGGAAACTTACCTAAAACACCTAAACTTATCTAAAACCAAAACTTACCTAAAAAGAAAACTTTCCTAAAAAGGAAACTTACCTGAAAATGAAACTTTCCTAAAAAGAAAACTCATCTAAAAAGGAAACTTTCCATATTTCTAAGATTTCTAGATCTAAATCTTAAAACCCCTAGAATAGTTAAAGAAAGTTTGTTTTTATACTTTGGTCGATGATACTAGACCTAATTGGTCGATGATGTTAGACACACTGGTCGATGATGCTAGACCTATGCTCGAGGATGCTAGACCGTGAACCGCGAATGGTCGTTGGTACATACCGTGCAGTACGACGGGTCCCGAACGGGGATGAATAGACGGCACGGCCAGTCATGTACCATAAGGTACGAACCCGCGGTAACCCATACGAACCACGACCCGCGATTAATACATGAACCGCGGATGATACATACCATGCGGTACGGACGGACCACGAACGCGGACGATGACGAACGGTACGTACCATGCGATACGACCCGTCCACGTACCATACGGTACAAACCGCAGTGATCCGTACGAACCACGAACCACGGTCATACCACGACCACAGACGGTCCAATCACCCGCACCATGCGTGATACGCCCAAAATCGGAAGGATGGCTTTGGCCGGTGTTGGATATGAACCGAGAATGCAAGGCACTTCTGGAACTGGGATGGATTGATAGGATCATCAAGAAGTGCGGAATGACTCTTGATATACCCACGATCTAATGCTAACCACCTAAGAACAGTTGTAGTGCGTTGGCTAACCACCAAATAACACACAAAGATGATTGGTTGACACCAATCAACAAGCCGGTTCAAACCGATGAACTAGCTAAAGAAACTCTCTCTCTCTCACTCAGAGAACAAACAAAAGGAAACCAAAATGAACTGATTTTATTCATTGTAGAGATTACAGATTTATACTAGATGTAGTCAAGAAAGCAATAAATAAAGTGCGGAAAATGATGTCTAGAAAATACAACATTTGACTAGATAATTATTAGAGAGTCAAAGTTGTAGAATTTGATGCAGTCTTGGTCAAAGTTGCGGGAAATGATGAAGACCAGTCAAAGTGATGATTTTGAGACAGCCTGGTCAAGGTCCGTCCAAGCGTCCAGATGCATCCGAACGAGATGGATGCACGGGGTAAATATAAGGACGCATGCGGGACTGTCCGGATGGTCTGGCGGATGAGAATGCATGCCCGTCTTCGGTTTCCTCACGACCCAAGCTAAGTCTGGCTCGACCGTGGGTCTTCGAATGTCGAGTTGGTCGGGAAAGACGAGCTCTGATACGGTCAGTTCGGTCTCCTGGTCGTGGCTCTAGCCGAAGCTCCATTCTGGACGTACACGGGTCAATACGGTGGACAGAACGTGCAGCTCGGTCGGTGTGATCAGCACGACCTGGTGGAGAAACCTTGGTTGGGTCGAGCTGGTTGACAAGATCACCACTTTGGGCCGTGTCCTTGAACCAAAAAGGACGGTGCTCGATTTTGGTTCTATCATACTCTCCCTCTTCAAAAAGATTTGTCCTCAAATCTGGAACATTAAAAGGAAAAGGGGTATAAGCAAAAGAATCATAATCAATACATTGCTCACCTTGGGTTTGGTCTGGCTCTTGAATGGACGAAGATCCTTTTTGGTTTGTTTGATGACCACGGTTTTGCTCTCCATCTGACCCTTCATTTGGTTCATGTGGGTAGTCATCGAAAATTGGCAATGGATCTGAAAGTCCTTCCTTTTCTGGCTCGGTTTCAACTTCCTCCAATGTCACCAACGGTTTCTGGTTTTGGCACTTGTTAGCGTAATGGCCGACTCTATGGCATTTGAAACACCTGGTAGAATG
The DNA here is from genome assembly GCA_905132765.1 of Moricandia arvensis. Taxonomy (NCBI): domain Eukaryota; kingdom Viridiplantae; phylum Streptophyta; class Magnoliopsida; order Brassicales; family Brassicaceae; genus Moricandia; species Moricandia arvensis. Next base: position 8,635 of record CAJHQP010004210.1, on the reverse strand, counting down.
AGCTTTGCTTGTGGGTTTCACAGCTTTGCTTTTATCAAAAGCAATCTCATTAGTATTCAAATCAGAATTTGAAAGATAAAAAGACTTACATTGTTGTTTTGGTGCTGGAGAAATGTTAGTGTTTCCCTTCCTTTTGAGTTGCCGGATAGCATGAATTGCCTTATGCAACATTTTCTCCAAGCTGGCATAAGTCTGAAATTCGTTCTGATCTAGCACCTCACGGTTGCTTCTCTTGGCTTTGATGAAGGGACGATCACCACTTCTGACCCTCTTCTCATCATCATTGGACATGTTTTGTCTCTTGCTTTGTTTCTGCACAAAATCAAACTCATTAGAAGCAAACTGTTTCTTATCAAAAATCAATTGCTCCTTTTCAAAAACAGTTTTAAAAGGAAGTAGACGTCTTGTTGTGGTTTTGATTTCTTGAGAAGTCCAAACATCCTGAAAACACTTAACAACCAAGTTAGCAAATAAAATCCTCACACTCTCAAAGTGTTTAGCTCTCGATTTTTAGGTGATCACTCAGAGTTCTTTCCACTGGTTCAAAGGATGATAGGCAGTCAAAATCAGCAATCCAAAAACCAAAACAACTTTGTGGGAAAAAGAAAAGAGAAAGAAAGATGAAGAGGTTTTTTTTTTGTGTGGATCTGCCTTAACTGTCCTAAGGCCGGATTTTTCCTCGGCCAGCAGGCTTTCTCTTCCACCACTCCCCCTGGATTTCTCTTCAGAAGTGATTCAAGCCAAAACTTTTACTATTTTTTTTAAATCGTTTTCTCTTTTTTTAAAAAAAAAAAATGGCGATCACAAGGGAGTAAAGGAACAGCCCGGATCCAAAAAGAAATAAGAAAAGAAAATGATGAATAGATGAGAAGATGAAAATAATAATGAAAACAAACCAGCCAAAGTGGCTCTGATACCAAATGATACGCCCAAAATCGGAAAGGATGGCTTTGGCCGGGTGTTGGATATGAAACCGAGAATGCAAAGGCACTTCTGGAACTGGGATGGATTGATAGGATCGTCAAGAGGTGCGGAATGACTCTTGATATACCCACGATCTAAGGCTAACCACCTAAGAACGGTTGTAGTGCGTTGGCTAACCACCAAATAACACACAAAGATGATTGGTTGACCACCAAATCAACAAGCCGGTTCAAACCGATGAACTAGCTAAAGAACTCTCTCTCTCTCACTCAGAGAACAAACAAAAAGGAAACCAAAATGAACTGATTTTATTCATCGTAGAGATTAAATATTTATACTAGATGTAGTCAAGAAAGCAATAAATAAAGTGCGGAAAATGATGTCTAGAAAATACAACATTTGACTAGATAATTATTATAGAGTCAAAGTTGTAGAATTTGATGCAGTCTTGGTCAAAGTTGCGGGAAATGATGAAGACCAGTCAAAGTGATGATTTTGAGACAGCCTGGTCAGGTTCGTCCAAGCGTCCAGATGCATCCGAACGAGATGGATGCACGGGGTAAATATAAGGACGCATGCGGGACTGTCCGGATAGTCTGGCGGATGAGAATGCATGCCCGTCTTCGGTTTCCTCACGACCCAAGCTAAGTCTGGCTCAACCGTGGGTCTTCGAATGTCGAGTTGGTCGGGAAAGACGAGCTCTGATACGGTCAGTTCGGTCTCCTGGTCATGGCTCTAGCCGAAGCTCCATTCTGGACGTACACGGGTCAATACGGTGGACAGAACGTGCAGGTCGGTCGGTGTGATCAGCACGACCTGGTGGAGAAACCTTGGTTGGGTCGAGCTGGTTGATAAGATCACCACTTTGGGCCGTGTCCTTGACCAAAAAGGACGGTGCTCGGATTTTGGTTCTATCAATGCGGATAGACCGAGGTCCATTTGGGTCGATGATGCCGACCCTCAGGTACGGCTAGACCATTAATCCGACAACAACAATCAATGAATGCGAACCTTGTACGCTCTAGATCAGCGGCTTGCCATCATCGTATTATCATTCGATGATACGCGCTACGTATCAACGCGCAAGAGTCAACATCCTACCGACGACCCACCACCTTTCCATCACCACTCCGCCATAGGTCGCATGAAGACTCGTACCTCAAACGATTACACAACCAGAACCCATATGTAGTGAGTCCCAATAATACCGTTCTACATCTAAAATACTTTTCAATCTAAACTCAATAACTTATCATAATGGACAAAGAGATCATAGTGAATGTAGTATAGCGCCACTAAACCAACTTATCTAAATCTCATTTATACTTAGATACCAAAAACATCACAAAAAACTATCGCGGTACTCTACGACCTACCACATCAAATGTCCATACAGCAACTACACGATGCATATCTCCCACTTTAATAATTGCATTAAACCATTGAGACTACTACTCTCCTCTCTAGTAGCGCGATCGACCATCACTGGTCCTACCGAAGACTCATTCTGTATCGCTTTGAGCGATAACAATGCCAAGCAAGAAATGACGAGCAAACTCCAAAAGCCCATCGTAATCGCACATCTCCGCACAATCACATACGAGCGAAAGCTATGAAAGTCACGTCTCATATAACTCCTCATCACCAGAGTGTACCTAAATGCTCCATATGAGCTATGGGAAAGAAGTTTATAGATGAAGATATGATCACATAATATTCAAGTACAGCGCACCTCCCGCCCCTAAGTTCTATTCAACATGAGATGGCGAAACCCAACCTATGAGCGGAATACATCAGATGAGTTCAGAACATCAAGTCCACCTACCCAAAAACGTTAAGAGTAACAAACCTATCTTCTTCAGGATAGTCTCAAACCAATTCTCTGGCTTATATTGCTGGGCGAGATTTGCTAACAGATACCCCACAACTCTTAGAAAAGACATTCCAGACAATGTACCTTCAAAGCAATATGTAGCTTCAGAGCAACAATATAGACAAAAAACACGGTTTTTGCAAAACCATACAAGCTTGAACCTCATTTACTGTATTGCTTGCAGAACAGAACAATTGAGCTTGGCGTCATTGACTAAAGAACAGTAAGCCTTAGGCCCCCATCTACTAAGCTCTTATCCCAGTAGGCCACATTTCACAACACCTCAGCGGCCCCTCGCGGCCATCCCGCATCAAACTCTCGAACCAACCACAATAACCCGTCCATCACCTTAAGATGTATACTGACACAGAGGCCAACCATGTTCCCAGTATATTAGTCCACCAAAAAATTCCATATAACCATCATACCAGAGGGCAGCAATACCTTCATAAACGCATCTACTATGGGCTAATCCTAATCTCCCCTTTTTAACGCCTCGGTTTTAAGATGTTATACACTTGGGGACAGTACCGACCGATATCCATGACAGGACCGCGACGGTCTCAACACTCGGACATGATGTTATCCTCTAGACAACCTGCATCACCTGTCCCGAGTTACCCCGACATACCACGAAGTAGACTCGATTAACGCAGCACGCATCACTCCTACCCTCGCTTGATCCAAACGGATGGGTAGAACACTTACACGACGACCAATACCAACTCACTCATTCATTTATACCTCACCGAACAACGCCATACTCAAAAAACACTATCCTTCTAGCCCAGCACTACACATACCTCTCTCAACATAGACTCATACCCCTCTTCTCGATCCATACCAGTTCAACAAATCAATTTTTCCTTCGTGGTCCCTGAGAGCTCTATACGCTTTTCTGCTAAACCTAACGACCTCATTAACAGCCTACGAGTGTTTCACAAATGTACCCCTTTTCTCCTAGTCACCTCTGCATCTAAGGGTCTATATCCTCTTTCTTCTGTCTGGGTTTATTCGGTATTTTATTTTATCTTTTTCTATAGACTCATCTAGGATTTCCGAAGGCTTATGATGAGTAGTTGCAAGGGGGTGAGGGTTGCCGCTCTGCTATAATGTGGAAACCTTCATGGAAATAACATAACAGCTATTTTATTGAAACAATACAAAACCCAAGTAAGAAAGATAGGGAACAGCTAGAAGTTTATGTTATTAGATGGGACCTTTGTGGACGTCTTGAGTAGCTCAAACAATAAGGCGTTTTATACCACCTTACCCAGTAGATTCGCGTCATATGCCAAAACAATCCTAGTCCAATCATGGGACATGTCATAAGCGCGTTAAAGAGCAACTTTACGGCACACTGCGGATAGTATCTCAGTAGGTCACTCTCACAAATCCCTTGCCCGGAACTTCACCTATGCCACAAATGCTGGGATTGTCAAACCATTGCGGCAAAGAATTGGTCGAAATCCCCTAAGCATCTGGTCGACCTCTCTACAGAGAAGTCTGTCTATATAGAAGCGGCAAGAAATCAGCTCATATGACTGTGTACATGGATGCATCGAGGGGTGGACTTTGATCACGTACAAAGACAGATCTACATATCACGAAAACTGGATCCATAGTCCAAAGACGACGCTACGGATCATGAAACTTCAAGACATGTTGCATTTAGTAATAACCAATGATGTTTTGGTGATTTAAGCTTTGTATTATTTCTAAGTTTTTGTATTATTTTATAAAAGTGATGGAGAAATAAAATATAAGGATGAGGTCAATAATTGTGAAGACCACAAAAGGCCATTCCCCTCATATAAGTGAAAGACTCAATTGAAGTTCTATATTACTCAGATATAAATGGTTTTCCACATTGTTAAAACCATGTTTATGGGCAAGATGGGAAAACATCAGTTTCAGATTATAAGTCCATTTATAAGCAAAGTGCGTCAAAGACTATATAGCCTGATTTTTATACTGATCTGCATCTATTACTTATGCTAAGATTTAGATGTCTCATGTATATAAAGATGACTCACCAACGATAAAATTCTATCACTTAAAATGGCGAATGACCGGATACGCCATCTCAAGTCCAAATACTTTTTTGATTGCAAATGAAAAAAAGGCGCCAAAAGAGTTTATTCCCATAAACTAATTCTCCAATCGATATGGCTTCTTGTTATAACTGTTTACATCTAAGGGAAACTCATTTAGCGCGTTTATTTTTTTCATTCTAAAAGCATCTCACCGCGAAATGTTCTAAGTTATATAGCTTCCCATTGATGGGGTGAAACAGGCAACAAAGCTTGACCGGCACCATTAAATCCCGACTAGCCTTCCCATAAAATCTATCACTTAACAAATCTCGTGGCGGAGCGATACCCATCATGGCTTTGAGGTACCATGGTTTTTTCCTGTAATCATCCGATTATCAAACCTTAACACACTATGCTAAGTAGAGATAAACTGGTTAACATCCTAAAATACTGTAGAGCTCTCAAAACTCTTCCTAATCTGGTGTGGTACGATCATCCACATATACCTATAACTGCCTCCTGAACTAATGCTTATCTAGGATGATCTTATGAATATAACATTGTGTCCAAAGATGCATTATGCATCATGCCACTTATAAATGAGCAAGACTAGTCGTTCACTTTTCTTCGAGGTATTCAAGCGGTCATAAAGCCATACAGTAGTTACGCATCTTAAGTGAGAATATTTCTTGAGCAATTTCCACCCACGACATAGTGACTGCTGTGCGCCTGACTTTAAGATTAGGAACCTAACAGAGGATGTGAGTTGATGATAATTATATTGTTGTATGGCGACATATATTTTCTGCCCGTAAATACGAATTTTAAAGAGGACCTTTTCAGCCAAAATATGGGTGACAGACTAAGTTGTCCAAGCGTTCACGTGGATGCATTTACATAATTACCGAACCCATAACTCCTCAAACCAACAAAAAGGAACGAAAAATTTATAAGTCTCGGTAAAGAGAATTGATTATACAAACCATAAAGGACAGAATTAGCGCGTTATCAACTCACTACTCGATTGTCTTGGCAAAGTGATATTCCTCGGACAAGCAAAGATAAGACGTCCCAAAATGATATAAAAGCTTAGAGAACACTATGCCAATAGCCACACACATTGAGACCCTAAAAGAATACAAAGCACTGCTACCGAGATAATGAATTTGTATTTACCTTAGAATAGACATCAATAATCCAAGTTTTTAAACAGATATTCTACTAGAAGCCTATACAAGACTAGACCAATCATTTCCATAATCATATAAAAGCAAACCACAGTTAGCCAAGAAACCAAGTGTGAGACTATGATGCCATAGAATAAGTTCCACAAAACCTTCGAGGTCTATAAAAGGAAAATCATTTCACGACATTAGAAAAAGTTAGTCTGACCTAACCACAATTACAAGATACCCTATACAAATGGAACTTCATATGGGAGGCCAGCACGACGCAAAACTCCAAGTCGTACTAAAGGTGCACTTTGGGGGTACCGCCAAAACACCATATAAGTATTAAAGGGATCTATAAGGTTAGCGATTGCCATAATCTAACTATGTCATGTCTTGGAACGCCAAAAAAGGATTATACAATACCCAATTGTGATATAAGGAATGCGCCATAACAAAATTAGTAGCTACATCAAACTTGAAACATTAAACGAGGATCAGATCACCAAGCGTCCACAACACTGAGCTTATTACTACTCTATTACTCATTAATGAATACGCACGAGGTCTTCTTTATAGCTATAAAATGAGGAAAAAATCAACAAAAAAAACAAAAAAAAACCTATTGAAAAAAAAAGATGATGGAGATACGTCATGGCCAGATATAACGCCATCCAAACCCAACGTGAATGCGGTCCGCCTTGATATGAACCAGGTAAAAGGAAAAACTGTGAAGATAAAAAGGAACATCTGGTCACATGTGATCTGTGATCTTAAGACTGGTGCAGTGTTCCTACTTACAACATTTTTTTAAATCACAATTGAGGGTGATTACCATCAAGGTTACTTCACGAGCAGGACCAAGGAACAATATTTTTATAACAGATTATAAGCATCTCTGTTCTGGGTGGTAATGCTACCTAATAATTCCGAAATGAAATATGTCTAGAATAGAACTAAGAGAATATGAAAATGATGTCAGCTACACAATATATTAATCATTGATATAAAGTTACTAAAGTACTATAGAGATGAGAACATAGAAATAATTCTACAAAGAACCGGCTTTGATCCTAGCCATCTAAGACACTTGCATACCAGCTGCAGCCTACATATCCATATAGGTATCGAATCCACAATCATATATCAAGCCAATGGACATCGAGTCTATAAGAAAACCATCATAATCAGTTCACGATAATCTCATTATATGGGATTTAAGATTCCTTGTGTTCACAAACAACTTTGAAAGAGAAAGTTGCATTTTAATTTTTCAAAACGATACCAATGTTATCGATTGATCTCTCTAGACAACGTCTTTTTCAGATGGCACCCTCGGAACGCTAGCTATGGTCGATAAATATTTGGATTCTTCAGATCCTGGATTTAGATGGGTTTTATGGTTGTTCCATAAATAAGAACATATTTTGAAAGGAAATTATTGAACCTTATTTGGTTCATTAAAGGGATTAAGATTCACAGTTCCAAGTTCGGACCCATTAGCAGCGCTCCATCTGATATTATTCTCAACCTGCCAGGCTCTGAGGCTCCAGTGCTGATATGCAAAGCAATGGGCTTTATGCAAAACTGAATATATCTAACTATATATTTCAACCTGATGTCTTAGTGTTCTGCATGATTTAATGTACAGCCCCTCACGTTCTATGCGTCAAGAGAGCTCTTAGCCATGCGACAAAAGCACTAAACGTCCGTTTAAAAATAAAGACACAACCGATATAACGGCCAACCTAGGAGGGTCGTGTATTGTGGCGAATTCACAAGTTATGTATCCCGCACCCCTATTGTATGGACCTATAATGAGAAAGGTCCTACCCAATCCTAAACGCTAATGGTTTTTCACCCAAAATTACTCTAAGACATACTCTAAAACACTCTAAATTTAAAACAAAAATATGCCAGCTTTAGTCATTGGTTACTTGGTGCGACTCAATAGATAGACAAATAGAATCTCTAGTCATGGTACCGACCACAAAACCCACCCAGTGCCTTATCATGAAAACTACAAGACACATCGACCATTTAAATGGCACAATAAAATTTCATCCCCAAGTTCCCCCTACGAGCCCAAGCTTCGGCTAATTTATTGGCCAGGGAAACCTCCATGGACACCCTCAAACTGATGAATCAAGGTATTCTCACAGTATCAGAATAAAAATGCAAAATTAGAAGTCCAACTCACATCATATTAGACGGCATAAATGTGTTGTGAATATTTAATTGTCTAAAAGCCTCACATACGGCCAAATAAGATTAATGGTCGATACCACTTAGGACCAATAAAGGTCGAACCGATTATTACACGCATATTCGACCATTATGATCTAGTATAAAACACATAATCGGTCACAGAAATGAATACCTATATGGGTCGTGGCTTAAGCAAAAGAGGTCATAGAAACACAAGACCCAACACGAGTTGGCCCTGATCATTGTAGCGCATAGGATACCCATATATGATGACCATTTTTGATTAAAATGGCTACGAGAGGATAAAACCAATGACGATCCTACTTTATCAAATGGATATTATGGAATTTTGCATGTAATCCGAGTCATGAGTTTTCTTATTCAAGCATGGCATAACACATTCCTATTTATGTAGACAAACATTA
>CAJHQP010004209.1:0-57968 GCA_905132765.1 Moricandia arvensis | reverse complement strand
AGAGATCATAGGATCAGGAGGATCCTCATTAACCTCTACTTGCCTTATTTGGAGTCTTGGCGATTAAAACTCCAACAGCTCTTTTTCCTTGAGCTTGTGCACGACATAAAGACATTCCAAGCCATCCAGAAGGTCCCAAGAAAGCTCTCTTATCCACTTAAACAGTCCAGATTCAAGAAGATACAATTCCCTCACTTGGAGCCAAAGAATCCCATTAAAGGCTCCAATGGCCATATTTTGATTTCTTGCTTTGTTTTAGATTTGTTTCCTTTCTTTTTATTTTAGAACGTTAGGAACCTAGTCTCTGAGCATTATATAAGCTCCTAGACGTCCATTGTAACCAGTACCCACGATTTATGAAGTAAAGTATTTGTTTTCTTTTTGCCTTTGCAAAGAAACCCTAATCAAGTCTTGATTGTGTGTGAGAAGCAGCAGCCAAGCAACTGACTTATCAAGCTTCAGTCCATTGAAGTTTGTGGCGTCCTTCACTCCATCATCATCCACCTCCATCCACTGTTCTCTTGAGTTGGTTATACGACCAAGCAAGTCGAATCCATCCTCCACTTCCTTCCATAGTCCATCCATAAAGATCGGTAAGTTGGTTATACGACCATTTGCTTGTCTTCCATCAACCATCCTATCAAGGCTCTTTCTGTGCCCACATCAAAAACTTCACACTATCAGAATCATACTGTCTCTTGCGGTTAACCTTGAGTGGGGTCTTTGGCAAATGGATGTGAAGAATGCTTTTCTTCAAGGAGAACTTGAAGATGAGGTTTATATGCATCCTCCACCAGGCTTGGAACACTTAGTAAAGAAGGGAAATGTCCTTCGGCTTAAGAAGGCAATCTATGGTCTCAAGCAGTCTCCTAGAGCCTGGTACAACAAGATGAGCACAACTCTAAATGGAAAAGGGTTCAAGAGATCTGAACTGGACCATACCTTATTCACTCTCTCGACCACATCAGGTATAGTTGTCCTTCTTGTGTATGTTGATGATATCATCATTACAGGAAGTGACAAGGCAGGTATCCAATCCACTAAAGACTTCCTTAAATCTGTGTTTGAAATTAAAGACTTGGGAGAGATGAAATACTTCCTTGGTATTGAGATATGTAGATCCAAGGAAGGTTTGTTTCTGTCCCAGAGAAAGTATACACTTGATCTCTTGAAAGATGCAGGGAAGCATGGAGGAAAGACAGCCAAGATGCCACTAGAGGATGGGTACAAGGTTCCTCGTGAGGGGGAGATTGAAGACAACCGACCATTCCATGATCCTAAGCTTTATAGAAAGCTTGTTGGTAAGTTAATATACCTTACCATTACTCGACCTGATATCTGTTTTGCTGTGAACAAGGTGAGTCAACACATGCAAATCCCAAAGGAACATCACTGGCATATGGTTGAAAGGATCCTGATGTATCTCTACGGATCATCAAACCTTGGAGTTTGGATGGGGTGCAACAGAAGTACTGAAGTGGTGGGCTACTGTGATGCGGATTGGGCAGGAGACAGGATGGACAGGAAGTCAACCACTGGATACTGCACCTTCATAGGTGGGAACCTGGTCACATGGAAAAGCAAGAAGCAGAAGGTGGTCTCTTGTTCCAGTGCCGAGGCTGAGTATAGGGCAATGCTTAAACTCACAAACGAGCTGGTATGGATCAAAGGCATCCTAAAACATGTGGAGATTGATCAGTCTACACCAATGACTATGCATTGTGATAATCAAGCTGCGATCCATATAGCCTCCAACTCAGTGTTCCATGAAAGAACCAAGCACATTGAGGTGGATTGTCACAAGGTGAGGCAAATGATTGGATTAGGAGTGACCTTGCCGTGCTATACAAGAAGTGAAGATCAGTTGGCAGATGTGTTTACAAAGGCTGCAAGACAGAAGACAATGGAGTCCATCCATGTGAGGTTGGGACTCATTGATCTAAACCAACTTAGCTAATCCCCTGCTATGAGGTCTCCACTCTTTTTCCCTCATCAAAGGGTTTTATCCCAACCAGGGTTTTCTCTTTGGTGAGGTTTTTAATGAGGGAGATCTCATAGACTTCCAAGCTCGACTTGTTCCATATGGTCAAGCTTGAGGGGAGTGTTAAGTTGATGTATCTAGTTAGTATGGAATAGAGAGAAGGAGGAAAAGAGAGGGGTTCGGGTCGACCTTGTCCGTACAAGGCCGTACAGGCCGTACAAGGCCGTACAAGGCCGTACAGGCCGTACAGGCCGTACAGGCCGTACAGGCCGTACAGGCCGTACAGGCCGTACAGGCCGTACAGGCCGTACAAGGTCGACCCAAAACAGCTTTAAACCATGTTTTGGCAATGTGAAAAAATGGGGTTGTCCGTACAAGAAAATTTACTGAGGTGAAAAAGGTAAAAAGGTAAAAGAGGAGAACTTACCATGAGGAGATCGAGTGGTTAACTTGGAGTGAAAGAAAGGGTTGGGTCGGGTAAACCTTGAAGCTTTAGGCGCCAAGGTTACCGTTTGAAGATAAGGCTTGGTCAAGCCTCCAGCCGGTGCAAGCTGTAAAGTGAGAAGCATCTAGTCAGGATGCCATTGGCATCTAGCCACCAGAGCCACTCGTTTGAACCATTAGGCGCGCCTCTCCTCCTGTCCACATGCTTTCCCTCTCTTCCTTTAAGAAACCCTTGTAAACCCTCTCTATATATTCTGAACTCTCTCTATGAATAAAGCATACAGTTCTCTCTAAACTTTCGAGTCTCATAATGTTCTTCATAGTCTCTCATTAATCTCCTTAGTTCTTAGTCTAAACCGAGTCTTTCTTTCATCAAATCTCTTTCTAGTCTCGTTCTTGTTACTTATTTGCTTAAGATCTTAGAAGATCTTACAAGTTAGCAACATGCAATGCATCATCAGTCTTATGACATGCTATGAAATGTGCCATCTTAGAGAACCTATCAACAACAACAAAAATTGAGTCCTTTCCGGTTCTAGTCCTAGGTAATCCAACAACAAAGTCCATGGAAATGTCATTCCAGGGATGGTGTGGAATGGGTAAAGGAGTATACAAACCCTGGGATTGGACTTGGGACTTGGCATGCTTGCAAGTAGCACACCTCCCACAGATTCTCTCCACATCTCTCTTCATATGCGGCCAATAGAAGTGATCCTGCAAAACTTTTAAGGTCTTGGCAACCCCAAAGTGTCCCATTAGACTGCCCCCATGGGATTCCCTGACAAAGAGATCTCTCAAAGAGCAGTTAGGCACACACAATCTATTATCATAAAACAAGTAGCCTTCTAGCCTGAAGTAATGCCCTGCAGCAAACTTCTCACAAGAAGCATAGGCTTCCTTGAAATCATGGTCAGTAACATACATATCTTTTATCTACTCAAAACCAAGTAACTTAGCATCTAGAGTGGTCAAGAGAACATACCTCCGAGATAGTGCATCAGCAACTATGTTCTCCTTACCTTGTATATACTTGATCACGTATGGGAAGGTCTCAATGAATTCAACCCACCTTGTGTGTCTCTTGCTAAGCTTACTCTGCCCTTTTAGGTACTTTAGGGACTCATGATCAGTGTGTATGACAAACTCCTTGGGCCACAAGTAATGTTGCCACGTTTGTAATGCCCTCACCAAGGCATAGAGTTCTTTGTCATAGGTGGCATAGTTGAGAGTGGCTCCTCCAAGCTTCTCACTGAAGTAGGCTATAGGTTTCCTATCCTGCATCAGTACAGCACCAATTCCAATTCCTGAGGCATCACATTCTATTTCAAACGTTTTAGTAAAGTCAGGAAGCATAAGAAGAGGTGATTGAGTAAGCTTCTCTTTTAGGTTCTGGAAAGCCTTCTCTTGTGCTTCTCCCCGCTTGAATCCGACATCCTTCTTTATCTCCTACTGTGGTTGGACTCGGCCAGTCTTTGATGGCTTTGATCTTCTCCTCATCGACCTTAACTCCATCTGCACTTACAACAAAACCTAGGAAAACCAAGTTATCCGTGCAAAAGGTGCACTTCTTCAAGTTGGCATAAAGCTTTTCATTCCTTAAAACATTCAGGACAGCCCTAAGATGTTCTAGATGTTCTTCTAAGTTCTTGCTATATACTAAGATGTCATCAAAGTATACTACAACAGAAATGCCTATGAATGACCTAAGAACATGATTCATTAACCTCATGAATGTACTAGGTGCATTGGTTATCCGAATGGCATAACTAACCATTCATATAATCCATGTTTAGTTTTGAATGCAGTTTTCCATTCATCTCCTTCTTTCATCCTAATCTGATGATAACCACTTTTTAAATCTATCTTAGAAAAGATGCAAGAACCATGCAATTCATCAAGCATATCATCAAGTCTAGGGATAGGGTGGCGATACTTCACTGTGATGTTGTTGATTGATCTACAATCAACACACATACGCCATGTACCATCCTTCTTAGGCACTAGGAGCACTGATACAGCACATGGGCTCAAACTCTCTCGGATATAGCCCTTCTCCATGAGCTCCTCTACTTGTCTTTGTAACTCCTTGGTCTCAACCGGATTGGTTCTGTATGCTGGACGGTTTGGAAGTGTAGATCCTGGAACAAAGTCTATCTGGTGCTCAATCCCTCTCAAAGGAGGTAACCCAATGGGATTGTCCTCTGGAAATACATCTTGCAACTCCTGCAAAAGAGAAACCATTTCACTCGGATACACCGGTGTAGAATCTGTTAGGTTCAAAAGAGTTTCTTTAAACACAAGTAAGATACCAGATTGTTGAGAGTAGAGAGTTCTTTTGATATCACCCATGTTAGCATAGAAGTTAGGCTGCTTAGTTCCAGCCGGATTTAGATCAATCTCCTTCTTCTTTTGGAGTTGAACCTGATCTTGTTGAACTTCCTTAGGTGTCAAGGGAACCAGAGTGGTCTTGCGTCCCTTGAACTCAAAGGAGTGCTTGTTGGTGAAGCCATCATGGATAACTCGGCGATCAGATTGCCAAGGTCTTCCAAGAAGTATGTGACCAGCTTCCATAGGCAACACATCACACAAGACTTCATCTTCATATCTCCCAATGGCTAAGGGAATAAGGACTTGACTTGAGACCTTCATGGTGCCTTCTTCATTCAGCCATTGTAGCCGGTAAGGTTTGGGATGCTTCTGAACCTTCAATCCCAACTTCTTGACCAGGGTTTCACTCGCAGCATTCACACAACTACCTCCATCAACAATGAGGCTGCACACTTTTCCTTGGACCAAGCACCGGGTGTAGAAGAGGTTCTCACGCTGCTCCAGCTCCTCAGCCTTATTTTGCAAGCTTAGAAGCCGTCTTGCTACTAAGAGTTTCCCCTGGACTGGTCCTTCTTCATGTTCTTCTTCAGTATCTTCTTGGTCAGACTCGGTGATGTCATCTTCTGAGGCATACTCTCCATCTTCCAGCAAAATCATGACTCTCTTGTTGGTACATTCAGAGGCGTAATGACCTCTTCCTTGGCACTTGAAACACTTGACATCACGAGCTCTGGAACTAGAGGCTTCAACCTTGCCTTTGCCTTTGTCAAAAGCACTGCTTGGTTTGGTCTCTTCTCTCGGATAGGACTTGTGATCCTTCTGGAACGGCTTAGACTCCTTAGGGTAAGGTGTCTTCTCTTCCTTGGTGTTGTGTAACCGGTTAGAGCCTTAGTGGTTGCGTGAATGTCCCTTCCTCTTGAGCTGTTGCTCCACAAGAATTGCTTTATGTAGCATCTCTTCAAGCTCCACATAATGTTGCATCTCAACATTGTCTTGTATCTCTCGGTTTAAACCACATAGGAACCTTGACATGGTTGCTTCTCTATCTTCTGATATGCTAGCTCTTAGCATGAGAAACTCCATCTCCTGGTAATACTCCTCCACTGATCTTGAGCCTTGGGTAAGTTTCCTAAGCCGGTGATGCAAGTCTCGATGGTAGTGACTTGGAACAAACCTCTTGCGCATGATAGACTTCATCTCTGTCCAAGTCTCAACTGGTTCCTCTCCATTCCTTCTACGGGTTGTGATGTACTGATCCCACCAACTTAGAGCATAGTCATAGAATTCAGTAGCAGCAATCTGAATCTTCTTGTGGTTTGTGTACTGCTTACACTGAAAGACTAGCTCAATCTTCTTCTCCCACTCAAGGTAGGCATCCGGATCAGCTTTGCCATGGAATGGGGGTATCTTTATCTTCAAACCAGCAAGCTCATCTCCCTGGTTCATTCTTCTTTCTTGGACACGCCTATGTCTTCTTTGGCTTTGTCTTGAGGATGAACTGAGGTGTTCATACTCATTGTCAGTCTCCTCATAACCGGCATGCTCTTGGCGAGTTGCATGAGGTCTCTCTTCTCTCCTAGTCTCCCGGTTTGGAACTTGACCAGTAGCTCTCCTGATGTCTTCTATGAGCTCTCTCCGGATGTCATTGAGGTTGGTAATCATCATCTCGGTCATGGTTGCTACCATGTTATGATTGAGTTGAGCCGACATAGCCTCCATGAGAAGCGTGTTCTTCCTAACGAGTGCAGCTTCTTCTTCAGACTCGGATCCCATGCTTCCTGCACAAAGGTAAACAAAATAACCAGTAAAAGGGTTCAAGGTAACGCAGTAAGCAAAAAGGAAAAAGGATAAAACAATCTAAAGCTTCTTCTGCAAGACAAAAGCAAAAAGGATAATCGGCTACAAGCAAAAAGGAGATTAGGGTTTGCCGATTCAAGTAAAAAGGAAATTCTTTAAGTTTCGTTTAAACTTTTCTAAGCTTGTCTAGCACCCTAAACAACCTTATTCTACTCGTATTCAAGGTGATTAACAAGTTAAACAGATGAAACAAAGTGATCTAAAAGGGAAAAGACAACTTGTGCGGCTAGGGTTTAACAACTAGGGTTTCAGCAAGCAAAAAGGAAAATCTCTTAAACCTTGTCTAATCTCTCTGAATTTCGAGCAGCCCTAAAAAGATTAGATCTACTGCTTATTCAAGATGATAGAGATGAAACACGGATGAAACAAAAACAATAAGAGAGAAAACGAGCACTTCCCAACCAAAGTTGCTCTGATACCACTTGATGCGTCCCTAGGATGCTCTTTGGTTGATGGGAATGGATAGATATTTGCAAGAACGAATCAGAGACTCAAGTTCTTCAAGGCGTGTGGATCGAATGGTGACACAAGAGGGATGGATGATCTCTTGATACTCCTAGATGAAGAAACCGGATATGACACACCAATTTAGACACACTTAGGTCTCTGGATATTACACACCAGAACTCGACACACTTTCTAGAGAGAGAGCCGTCAAGGAGAAAGAATACTCGTTGATAAAAAGTTGGATGAGTTACAATAGGGTTTAGGGACCCTTTAAATAAAAGAAACCGAGAACAAGCTCTCTAGGGTTTCGGAAATAAGCAAAATGGAAAACTACAGTTTAACTTTAACATATGCTTAAAAATAACATAAAAATGTAAACTTCTTTTAGACTTGGACCGAGATAGGGCCTAAGTGATGTGAAGACAAGTTGTGGCCTCGTTAAAAACCTTCCTCCGGAAAACCTCGTGGGACAAAACCAAAAGCAAGGAAAAGAGCACGCACCCCATGTCTTGCCTAGACACTAACTTAGCTTGATGTAGAGATGGCTTGAATTGTGATCAAGACACCTCGGATCAGACCTTGTCCAAGACTTTCTTGTTGTGGATATGAAGTGAGTAATCCAACAACATTCTCTTTAAGCTTTTTGACTCTGGAACGAGTCATGGGACCTTCAAGAATGGCTAGAGCATCATCACCAGGCTGCTGGTGCAATGTGGCTTCATGTGGCTCATCTAGACTCTCCTTGTTCTCCATAGTGATCCGGTCCATGATCACATCATCCTTTAAAAGGATTTGTCCTCAAATCCAGTCCTTCTAATAAGGTAGAACTGTTCCTACGCTGCTCCAACTGTAATGTGCTTTTAAATAGTGTGTTACTACTGCTCAAGTGCTCCTTTTTGTTGTTCAGGACGTCCAAGAATCTCTCTAGATGTTCTGGTGGTCGAACTAACCCCACATGACCGAGAATGAGAATGTCTCGATCATCTCTCAGCACAATTTGATCCAGAATCAAAGTGAATAAACTAGCATGTTTCTCTTGATCAGGAGGTCGTGTACAATGATCCCCATACTCACTCTTGAGTCTAGGACCGTGCTTTGCCTCTCTTGGGTCATCCTTTGTCTTTCCACACTTTGCTTGTACAATTGATGGCGTGTGATACAAGCTCTCCCTAGACCTCATATAAGCATGAATCACGTGTTTTCTTGGTCTAGGATGATGAGGCCAAAGCTGCAAGTCTTTAAGTAGTTGATGCAGTTCGGACTTTCTCTCGTTCAACTTGTCGTTGCTGCTGATTTGAGCTACAATACCCCCTCCTCCTTTAAAAGAATTTGACCTCAAATACTGCTCTTTGAGGATGAGTGTTTCGTGCATACTCAGCTCTGTTGTTTCTCTTTGCACAGAATGTTGTTATTGCTCTTAAACTCACATAGCTTTCCTCCTGGTTCAAAGATAAAGTTGTGCAGCTTATTGACAAGCTTTAAGTGATCCAAGGGACTGAATCTAACACAAACAAGAGGCTTGATCAGTGAATAATAAGAAGAAAATCTAATGAATCCACCTTGTTCAATCAAAGTCTCAGATGACTCCTTATGAACTACAAGCGCCGCATCAAGTTTTCCTTCTTCTTTAGCATCTGTTAGGTCAAGAATATGACCACATAAAGCTACTGGTACGTTCTCCTCTTGCTTCAGATGATTGGCTGCAAGTTCTCCTTGACAAGGAGTAGCAATTGCTGGTTCAATCTCTGGTATCTTCTCAGGTTTCTTCTCAGCCGTTTGTGAGCATGGCTTAGAAGTTTGTTTTCCTGTTTTCCAGACTTTGTTTGTTGATAGCTCAGGAACTAGCTGGATGTTTTCTTTTGCTCCGGGTGAAGCCCTAGACCAGCGCCCAAACTGATCCAAAGCAAGTAACTTTGTCTCCTTGGACGTTTTTAGGTCAGATCTGTTCCACCTTTGCTTGCTGCCACGTTCTCTCATGATTTGGTTGAAGATCTCGGCTGCTAGGTCATCCAGTTGCTGTTCACTAAAGATCAAGGTCTGTCTTGCTGCAACTCTCTTCCTTGTTGCTTATTGTTTAGCCTTATCTTCCTGCTTCCCATAAGAAACCATTGAAGATTGCTGGATAGATGATGGAATTCGTGATCCTAGTTGAGGATCATCAAACCCTAAACCCCCAAGTGGCTCTGATACCACATGGTGCGGCCTTGGATAGGAAGACCTCGTCCCAGTCACACTTGAGGGATGATGGGCGGATCCTTGAGCCTGAGAAGCTCCAGGACGTTGGATGATCTTCACCATAGAGCTATGGACTGCTCTAGAGTTGTTTAGCGACTCCTGAGACACAGGATAACCCTGCTTCATGTCTAGGATGAATCACAGAAGCTCACGCAACCTTGTGTGACAAAGAAACTTGTTCACCACGTGAACAATGAAGGGAGGTCCCCAAAGGGACGAGTTTGAAAGCCAAAAGCTCTGATTTTTATTAAAAGAATGTGTAAGTTACAATATGTGCTGCTTTTGGCTTTATAAAGACAAAACAAAAAACCCTAACTAGAAAATCCTACCTAATTTGAAAATAGAAAACCAAAACCTATTTCTAGTTGGTTTATAAAACCCTAACCCTAATCCTATTCCTAATCGGTTTATTAAAACGAAAACCTAATCTTACTTGGTTTAGAATTACAAGAAATCAGAAATACACTTGAGATAAAGAAATCGGCCAGCCTAAACCAAGCTGGTTTATCTTTCCACTTCTTGGGCTTGAAAGGTCTATTTTCAGCAAACATCTTCTTGGGCTTGTCCATGAACAAGTCCACCACGTCCTTGCTCTCTTTCTGATCCATGTAGAACGTGAGAAGATTATCCTTAGTCCATGTAATGCTCTGCTCCATCGATCTTCTATTATCATGCTGCTTCAATTGGTGCAAGCCATTAATCTCCTTCTTTGGCTCATTGAAACAAACCATAAGCAGAGAATTTGCTAGTGAACACACAAGCTTCAAATCCATGAAGCTGAGGCTGATCCAGATCGCACCATTATGATTGGGCCAAGAAGATTAAGCACGTCTATTATGGTTTATTTTAAGTTTATTTATGATTTTTATTAAGTGTAAACCAATTGCAATTGGGTTTAGGGTTAGTAAACCAATTAGGAATATGTTTAGACTAAACCAACTTGGTTTAGGTTTAGGGTTTTTTTAGCTTAGGATTTTGTTTTCTTCTTTCTTATTTATGTAGCCACGAGCCTCCATGTAAACAATCAACCATTATTCAATAAAATTAAGCTTTGGCTCAGACAATCGTCTCTTAGGAGACTTCTCTATCTTGTTCACGTTGGTGAGCAGTTATATCACACTAAGGAAGAGTTAAACCTTCTGTGATCCATCCTAGACATCAAGCAGGACGCCCCTGTGTCTCAGGAGTAGCAAAACAGCTTCTGAGCAATCCATAGCTCTTTAGCAAAGTCCATCATCATCATTTATCATACACCCACGCCCCCTTCAAGTGATCCAGGGAGAGACAGCCTATCCAAGGCCGTACCAAGTTGTATCAGAGCCACTTGAAGGTTAGGTTTTGTGTTCTTACTCTGAAATCACGAGATCTATCAGTTACCAAGCATATATTCCATGTATTCTTATGGAATCAAGAGAAAGCATGAGCAGAAGGTTGCGAGAAAAGCAACAAGGGAGTTGTTGCAGGAAGGAAAAGGATCTAATAAGAAAGCTGAGATGAGCAGTGATTATGAGCACGTACAGGAGGCAACCAGGAGGACAAAACATGCTTATTTGCATAGCCCACAATTCCAAGATGATCTGAGAAGAAATTTGCTTCAAGCTTTCGAGGGTTTGATAGTTATCGTGCCAACAAAGCCAGATCGTGAGTCACTAAAACCTCTTGATCTAAATCCACCTGAGGAAGCACGAGCTGGAGAAGCAAATAAAGTTGTTTTGGATCAGTTTGGGTCGTGGTCTAAGCCAGCTTTAAAACAGGCTGAGGAGGAAGAGGAGATTGAGTCAAAACCGGCAATTTCTTTTCAGGAACAACACTTGGATGATCAACTGAAACAAGAGGAGAGATCAACAGTTATGTGTGTTCACGTGCCTGGTCAAAACCAAGCTGAAGTAGGAGTAGTTGGTGGATCATCTAGAGCTACTGATTGAGATTTTGAGAGAAAGAGAGTAGAGTAACCGAGAGAATGAGAGAAAGAGAGAAAGATTGAGAGAATAGAAGAGAGATTACTTGATGTTCATGATGAACACGAGAGAGAGAAGAGAGAACAACAAGAGAAAGAAATGATTTTGCTTGATTAATCTCGACAAGGGGGTTTACAATATATAGAGGAAAGCTTAGGGCAACAAAGGATAAGGTTACAACGGGTGGAAAGACTAAGCATGTGAAGTCAAGCTTAGTTTAGGCGCCTAATTCAAATGCATGGACCAGAAGCTTCACACGTGAGATGCCAAAGGTATCTTGACCAGATGCTCTTCCTTTCTTAGCCACATGAGCCAGCCTGTCCACAGCTCTTCCTTTTGGTCTTCCTTATCCGCGAACCAAGCTTGAGTCGGATGGTAAATGGTAAATGTAACTTTTGGTCGAGTTACATTTACCTCGGGTAACTTTCGACCAAGTTCACCCGGGTTGATCTTTGTACGGCCTTGTACGGACCAAACCGTACGGACTTGTACGGACACCTCAATTCCAACCCTTCTCCATTCCTCTAAACTAACTCTATCAAGTGATCCCCTCTTGTATAACATAAACCTCCTCAATTTATTACCTCAGATCAACACTCCCCCTCAAGCTTGACCATATGGAACAAGTCAAGCTTGGAAGGCTATGAGATCCCCCTCATTAAAAACCTCACCAAAGAGAAAACCCTTGTGGGATAAAACCCTTTGATGAGGGAAAAAGAGTGGAGACCTCATAGCGAGGGGATTAGTTGTCTGGTGCAAGGTCAATGAGTCCTAATCTGGTATGGATAGACTCAATGACCTTCTGCCTTGCAGCCTTAGTGAAGACATCCGCCAACTGATCCTCACTCCTTGTGTAACATGGCAATATCTCTCCAAGACCAATCATTTGCCTCACCTTGTGGCAATCGACTTCAATGTGCTTGGTCCTTTCATGGAACACCGAGTTGGTTGCAATGTGGATGGCCGCCTGATTGTCACAATGCATAGTCATTGGTGTGGCTTGCTCTACTCCTAGATGCTTCAATATCCCTTTGATCCACACCAATTCATTTGTCAGCTTCAACATGGCTCTATACTCAGCTTCAGCACTTGAACACGAGACCACTTTCTGCTTCTTGCTCTTCCAAGTAACCAGGTTTCCTCCAATAAAGGTGCAATAGCCTGTAGTGGACTTTCTGTCAGCTCGGTCTCCTGCCCAATCTGCATCACAGTAACCCACCACTTCAGTGCTCTCATTGCACCCCAACCATATTCCTTGGCCTGGTGATCCATTCAGATAGCTCAGGATCCGTTCCACCATCCTCCAGTGATGTTCCCTTGGTTCTTGCATGTGCTGGCTCACCTGGTTCACAGCAAAACAGATATCAGGACGAGTAATAGTTAAGTAGATTAGCTTACCAACCATCCTCCTATAGAGTTTAGGGTCTTCAAGGTATTGGCTGTTCTCAATCTCCCCCTCACGTGGTACTTTATATCCATCCTCCAATGGCATTTTGGCTGTCTTCCCACCTAGTTTACCTGCATCCTTCAAAAGATCAAGAGTATATTTCCTTTGGGACATGAATAGTCCTTCCTTGGCTCTACATATCTCAATACCAAGGAAGTATTTCATCTCCCCTAGGTCTTTAATCTCAAACACTGATTTCAAATAATCTTTTGTGTCTTGTATACCTTCTTTGTCACTTCCAGTTATGATGATATCATCAACATAAACTAGAAGGACAATAATACCTGAGCTTGTGGTGAGAGTGAAGAGAGTGTGGTCTAACTCAGACTTCCTGAAGCCACGCCCATTCAGAGTAGTGCTCAGTTTGTTGTACCAAGCTCTAGGCGACTGTTTTAGACCATAGATTGCTTTCTTCAACCTCAGCACATTTCCTGGTTTCACAAGACTCTCAAGACCTGGTGGAGGCTTCATGTAGACTTCATCTTCAAGTTCTCCTTGAAGAAAGGCATTCTTGACATCCATTTGCCAAAGATCCCATTTCAGATTGGTTGCCACTGATAAAACAATCCGAATGGTATGGAGTTTAGCAACTTGAGCAAAGGTGTCAAGATAGTCTTCTCCATATGTTTGAGTGAATCCTCTAGCCACCAATCTCGTCTTCCTCCTTTCTATCTTCCCATTTGGCAGGAACTTGATGGTGAATATCCACATACTGGTTACTGCCTTCTTCCCCTTAGGTAGCTCACTTTCATACCATGTCTCGTTCTTGATCATGGCATTAGCTTCATCAGCAACTGAGGCTCGCCATCTTTCATCCTTCATAGCTTCCTCATAAGACCGAGGAACTTGGCTTTCATCCAGACTTGATATGAATGCCCAATGTTCTTTTGGAAGCTTGGCAAACGAACATACCACCTGACTTGGGTGAGCTACTGCTTGGGCATTATAGTACACCCTAGTGTTAATCCAGTTTGATGGGTCTCTTCTTATCCTCATACTCCTTCTTAGTGGAGGTGCTTCTTCCACTGGTTCCTCATGACCTTCTTGCTCAGGTTCAGGTCCATTGTTTTCTTCACTTCCTTCTTCACTTGCTACCTCACCTTGATCATGAACTCCTGAGTGCTCCTCATCTTGACTTCCATCCTCAGGTTCATTCTCATCTTGACTTCCATCCTCAGGTTCATTTCCCCCTTCATGATCATGGTGGGTTTGATCTTCAGCTTCATTAGGTTCTTCTTGTCTCCTTTGATCCTGGGTTGTATTGATCCCAAGACCTTCAAGAATGATCCGGAGACTAGCAGCCTTATCAGAAGCTTGGGATAGATCCTTCAAATCATCCCAACTCTTCTCTTCATAGTACCCTCTTGACTCCACAAACTTTACATCTCTGGACACCAGAACTCTCCTTGTCTTTGGATCAAAACATTTGTACCCCTTCTGTGTTGTTGAATACCCCAAGAACATGGCCCTTGTACTCTTTGGTTCCAGCTTGTTCCTCATCTCCCCGGAAACCAGAACAAAGCAAAGACACCCGAACACCCTTAGATGACTTAAGACTGGCTTCTCGTTGTTTAGAACTTCAAATGGGGCTTTGTCATCCAGGACTCTGGTGGGTGTCCTGTTGATAAGATAGCAGGCAGTCATCACAGCATCACTCCAAAACCGTTTGGGAACGTTTGACTGGAACATGATTGACCTAGCCACCTCCATAAGATGCCTGTTCTTCCTTTCAGCAACTCCATTTTGTTGGGGCGTGTAAGGACAGCTGGTTTGATGAAGGATCCCATGTTGAGCTAGATGTTGCTTGAATGCCAGGCTCGTATACTCCCCACCATTATCTGACCTGAAAATCTTAATCTTGGCATGGTAATGGTTAATTACATAAGCCTGAAAGTTTCTAAATGCATCAAGAACTCTATCCTTAGTTTGAATCAGTGTTATCCAGGTGTATTTTGATTTTTCATCAATGAAAGTTACAAAATATTTATAATTATCTCTAGATAAACAAGGAGCAGTCCAAACATCTGAATGCACAAGATCAAAACACTTTTCATAAAGAGTATTAGACTTTGGAAAAACTGCCTTACAATGTTTACCCAAGATACATGCTTCACATTCATTATTCTTATACATGACACCTGGTAACATTAAACTTAGGGCTCTAACATGTGGGTGACCTACTCTAGCATGCCACAATGCATCATTATTCAACACAGAAGTAGAACTAAACGAGTATTTAAAATCAGAACGAGGGGCAATGTCTTCAAGCATATAAAGATCTCCTTTGGTTACTCCCTTTCCGATCAACTTATGGCTCTCAATATCCTGAAACTTCACATCATTAGGACTGAATATGACATTACAATGCAAATCAGTGGTGCATCTCTTAACTGATAATAAATTAGAAGTGAACTCAGGCATATAAAACGCTTTAGACTCCTTATCAAAGAGATTCAACTTGCCAATTCCTGTTATTGCTATCTTATCACCATTAGCAATCATTACATGACCATGAGCCGGTTCTATGTCTTTTATCAGTTTATCATCACTAATCATATGGTGAGAGGATCCTGAATCAACTACAAGCGGTTTACTATTGTTATAAGCATGATAGGAACTAGGCGAGTTCTGTTCTAAATGATCAATGTCTTTAAGCAGTCTAGATGCTTCCTTATGAGAGTCATTTTCAGTTTTCAAGTGATCAGGGATACTAGATAACCTATAAGCAGCATAGGAATACCCTAGAGGGTTACCGGATACATTACCATTCTCCTTGAGAGCTTTGATGAGGGCATCAATGTCTGACCTCCTGATCAGCTCATGATCCATACTCTTCAAGGGAGTGTGTTGAGAAGTCAAGGCCTTTCCTTCCCCTTCACGAGTGGTTGAACCTGCTCCAGCTGAACCACCAGCTTCACTTGTCTCGGTTGAAAGGTGGGCTCTTGCATCACGTTCCTTCATGAACTTTGCTGGTTTGAGATGGGGGTGGAGAATCCAGCATTGGCTCCTTTTATGACCCGGCTTCTTGCAGTGATCACAGTTTCCTCCAAACCTCCTATCTTCACCACCTCTTCTTTCATCAGGCCTGAACATGGCTTTGTTAGCCTGAACAGCCTCGGCTTTGTTGGCCAGGGAAAGCTCCCCCTTTCCACCAAACAACCCCAAGGACCCTTCCTCCTTCTGGATCTGAGCACACACTTCCTCCAAAGTTGGAAGCTTTGGTGACCTGAGTATGTGCTTAATCAGATCGTTGAAGGCCGGATTCAGAGTCAACATCAGCCCAAACACCTGATCTTGTTCACGCCTCTCCATGAGAGTATCTTGATCTGTTGTGTTGGGTCTAAGCATCTCTAGTTCGGACCATAGTGCCCTGAACTTACCCAAGTGTTTGGTAAACTCAACATCTTCTTGAGTAAGAGTGTTTATGGCTCTCTTGAGCTCAAACACTCGGCTCAGATTGGAAGTGTTACCATAGATCTTCTGGAGAGTCTCCCACAGGTCCTTTGGAGTCTCGCAGTAGCTGTAAGCCTCTAGGATGGGTGGATCTAGAGACCCTTGAATCATGGTTTGCACCATCATGTCATCTTGGATCCACTTCTGTTGAGCAGCTAAAGCAGCCTCCTTTGCACCTTCTTCCTCACTAGCAACTGATTTTGGAGCTTCATCAGTGATATGACTCCACAAACCCTTGCTCCCAACCGCAGTCTTCACAAGACGAGACCACAACAGGTAGTTTCCACCACCTTTAAGAGTAACCGGAACCGCTAACATCACCTTGCTTCCTTCCATCTTCTAAACGAGCCTCAAGAACCCAGAAAGTTTGAACCTTTGAACTCGAGATGAAGCTGAAGATAGTAGATCTAAACACCAGGATGTAACGAACCTGGCTCTGATACCATGAGATTTTGAGAGAAAGAGAGTAGAGTAACCGAGAGAATGAGAGAAAGAGAGAAAGATTGAGAGAATAGAAGAGAGATTACTCGATGTTCATGATGAACACGAGAGAGAGAAGAGAGAACAACAAGAGAAAGAAATGATTTTGCTTGATTAATCTCGACAAGGGGGTTTACAATATATAGAGGAAAGCTTAGGGCAACAAAGGATAAGGTTACAACGGGTGGAAAGACTAAGCATGTGAAGTCAAGCTTAGTTTAGGCGCCTAATTCAAATGCATGGACCAGAAGCTTCACACGTGAGATGCCAAAGGTATCTTGACCAGATGCTCTTCCTTTCTTAGCCACATGAGCCAGCCTGTCCACAGCTCTTCCTTTTGGTCTTCCTTATCCGCGAACCAAGCTTGAGTCGGATGGTAAATGGTAAATGTAACTTTTGGTCGAGTTACATTTACCTCGGGTAACTTTCGACCAAGTTCACCCGGGTTGATCTTTGTACGGCCTTGTACGGACCAAACCGTACGGACTTGTACGGACACCTCAATTCCAACCCTTCTCCATTCCTCTAAACTAACTCTATCAAGTGATCCCCTCTTGTATAACATAAACCTCCTCAATTTATTACCTCAGATCAACACTGATTTAGTGCTTGCAGATTTGGTTTATCAAGGTGATGCTGAAACTGTCTCTTCTGATCAACTAGCCAAACCTCTTGTGTGGGTTCAGAGACATCTCGTGGATCATCTAAGGTTTGTCAAGGGTCTGCAACAAGTTGTTTTTGAACCAGGAGGAAGCTTGTGTTTGCATAAAAGCATCAACAACAATCTGATCCAAATAGCAGCAGCACTGAAGCTTGACTTGAAAGGGTTATTGCATGAACAGAGAGAACCAATGCTCGTTTCTGGTTTATCCAAGCTGAGATCACGTTTCCAGAAGTCTAAGATCAAGGCTTTTGTTTGGTATCAGTGGAGAGAAGCTCAATCAGAAGCAATGAGATCTGAACTAAACAAGGAGCAGAAATTGCTTGCTCTAAGTGTTACTTGTAATGAGCAGAGTCCAGTGAAGCCTTTAGGACGTGTGAAGGATATACAAAGCTTTGTGTTTGAGCCTGGAGGAGAGATAAATGTGCACAAGAGCTTTAACAACACCATGTTCCAAAGAGAAACAAATAAGCTCAGATTCGACCATCTTTTCACCCTTGAAGAGCTGGATTTGAGGACAAATCCTTTTAAAGGAGGAGGGAATGGTGCGACCTGGATCAGCTTCAAATCTATGCTCTGGAAGTCAATACACGTCTCAGAAATAATATGGGCCATAGCACAGCTTAATGGGCTTATTGGAGAGCTTATTGGGCTTATTCATGAGGTATTGGACCGATAGAAGGCTGTGGGCCTTGATGAGCCCTTTATAAAGATAGCAATGACTATGGACCAACATGGACGTCTAGTATTCAACCTGATTGACCAAGGAAATGATGGAAGGAAGCTGATTGGACAGGAAATGAAAATGGATGGTCTTGCATGATCGAGAAATGGACCGGTCAAACCGACATGGCCGAGAAATGAGTTGGAAATGGAAGATGAAGAACCAGAGCTGGAAATGGATTATCAGGAGTATTTTCATCATCAAAATTAGCTTAAGGAGGTACTTGGTCGTAGCAGAAACAAGATGGATTGAGGCCAAGCAAGAGTTGTTCGAAAAAGGCCTTTATAGGCCCAAAAAGTGGAAAGACAAGCCAGCTTGGATTATGATTGGGCCAAGAAGATTAAGCACGTCTATTATGGTTTATTTTAAGTTTATTTATGATTTTTATTGTGTAAACCAATTGCAATTGGGTTTAGGGTTAGTAAACCAATTAGGAATAGATTTAGACTAAACCAACTTGGTTTAGGTTTAGGGTTTTCTTAGCTTAGGATTTTGTTTTCTTCTTTCTTATTTATGTAGCCACGAGCCTCCATGTAAACAATCAACCATTATTCAATAATAATTAAGCTTTGGCTCAGACAATCGTCTCTTAGGAGACTTCTCTATATTGTTCACGTTGGTGAGCAGTTATATCACACTAAGGAAGAGCTAAACCTTCTGTGATCCATCCTAGACATCAAGCAGGACGCCCCTGTGTCTCAGGAGTAGAAAAACGGCTTCTGAGCAATCCATAGCTCTTTAGCAAAGTCCATCATCATCATTTATCATACACCCACGCCCCCTTCAAGTGATCCAGGGAGAGACAGCCTATCCAAGGCCGTACCAACCCGGAAGCATCTTGGCAAAGCATCTGTCGAGATGCTCTTGTTGCTTACCATATGGATAAGATGCTGAAGGGATATTCCAGTCAAAGATGCTGATCCAGAATGGATAAGGCGAGATGCTCTTGCCTAAGGATAAGGTTTAGGCTGGAAAGGAAGAGCTGAACCTGGACTGATCTATGGACAGGTTCATGAGCATTGGTGGCTCATTCCTAGCCAAGTTAACCTCTTGGACGACCAGCAAGTGACAGGCTGTCCAAGCATGTGAAGAGTCTCAGCCACATAATTCAAAAAGAGGCTCCCTTCTTCCCTTGACTTCACATGCTTGTTGAATTCCTTGTAAACCCTAATGTATTCTCATTTCTCTATATAAAGAGTGTAATGTCGAGCATGAATGATAAGCTGAATGGGGGATTCACCCCTTTCTTCTTCATAAACTCTCTAATCTCTCTCTAATCTCCCTAATCTCTGTACTCTCTCATTTACTCTCTCTCTCATCAGTCTCACTCTCATTTCGACCTTGTAAAGCTCTCATCTTCCCCATTGGGGTTTCTCTCACTTACACAACCATAGCTCTGTAAAACTTTCAAAATACACAAGCTTTACTCAAGGGAAAGAGGTTTAACTTACAAACAAGGAACCTGAGCTGGTTCCTTGAACCTCCAAGGCACATGGTTCACTTGAACTTGGGCAGATTTGGATTTTGGGTACTCTACCCAACTCCATTTCTTTGTTTGTGCTTTCCCCTTGAGCCTCTCATGCTTAACACCCCTCCTTTCTTCCTGATTACCAGGCGCCACCTTCTGGAACACAGTGAGAGACTCCTTGGAAAGAACATGAACATCGCTGGTACAGACATGGTTTGGAGTTTTGCTTGCCAAAGAGCTCCAAAACCTTCTTTCTCCAAGAGATCTCTTCATGCAGAACAGGAGGAAGGATGATAGACCTTGTGAAGCCTCTAGACACGCCATGCTTGCAGTCTTCTTCCTCTTGAAGAGATTGAACAACCAAAAAAACAGAAACTTCTCCATGTTGACATGAAGACATAAGTGGCTTGAAGATATACAAGACAGAAGTGAAGAGAGCATTGTAAGTAAAGCATATGAGTGAGCAGTTTGGTAATGTCCGTACAGTTTAGGTTCTAAGTGACCTACCTTGGCTTGCAAGACAAGGAAATGCTTGTCTAACCAGATACAAAGTCTATATTGATCAAAACATGTGATCTGGTTACAAGGGAATCAAAAGAGACGTTGGAGGAACAAGGTCACATGTCTGCTTAAGGAATCAGACTGTTCTGGCCTGGAATCAGACTGTTCTGGGCTTGAATCAGACTGTCCTGACCTGTCCTGACCTGTCCCTTTCCAACCTTGCTGGACGAGCCAAGCTGCTCCCTCTCTCCTCTTTTTTTATTATATCTATGGTCAACTTGTGTGTAATTGTTTATTATTGTTTTTGTTAACTTGACGAGAGACAAATGATCTTATGAGAGATGAGATGGAGCAAAGGAGATAGTTGTGTGAAGAGAACCTGTGTAACAACAATGGAGAAGGCTGTGGGAAGCATATGAGTGTGCAAGGATCTCTGAAACACATTGAGGAAGATCAAGAAGGACCTTGGGAAGCTTTGGTGAAGAGAAGAGATCATAAAATCGAGATTTGGGTGAGTTGTACGGATGGCCGTACGGCCGTACGGACTGTACGAACTGTACGGATCCGTACGGACCAGACTCGACCCAAATCATATATACTCGACCATTTGAGCATAATAGAGGTTTTAGGTCTTGTGCAAACTTAGGGCACAATGTGTACGGACCAGGTTGATCCTCTATGGCCGTACAACCCTAAGAAAGCACAAGACTTGTAAAACAAGCTTCAAGAAGGCTTAGAGTGGAGAAGCAAAGACTTGGGATCCAAGGGAGGCTTAGGCGTGTAGAAAGATGCTGAGAATATACCATCTGCCAAAAGGAAGAGCAGACCACTTTCCAGAAAGGAAGAACCTTATCCAAAAGGTTATCCACTCACCAAAGGAAGGGGAATGAACCTAGACAGATCTCTGGATAGGTTCAGTGACCTTGCTGGCTCATTCTCAGCCAAGCTTCCCTTAGGAGAGCTCCTCTGGTTCCAGGCTGTCCCAAAACGTGTGGAGAGCTCTGTCCACACAATTCAAACTAAGGAGCCTCTTCCCTTTGACTCCACATGCTTTGTTGATTATTTTGTAAACCCTAATGTATCCATCTCGCTCTATATAATGTCTCTCTGGTCGAAATGTAATCATTAAGGGAGTAAGGGGGAAAACCCCTCTCCACTTCCAGAAATAAAAGCTTGATGTTCCTGATTCGAAACCTCTCTTAGTCTACCTCTTTCTTAGTCTCTTTAATCTCTCTAAGTCTCTCCTAATCTCTGGTTTTGATTCAAGTAAACACAAGTAAACCAGAACCAATTCTCTTCTTCATTTCGTGTTCATCATTGCCTTAAAGGCTTGTTCATCACACACAAAGCCAGATCCTTATACTCTGGTGAAAATCCAACAGTTTTGGCTATTTAAAGACATGTATCTGCAGCATAATTAATCAAGGAAACAGTTTCCTCATTTCTCTCATGGTTCTCTCTCTTTAATTTCAAATACTCTCCTCTCTCTCTCACGAGTTACTCTCTTCTCTCTCTTCTCTCTCACTTGTTCTTCACCATTATTGATACTTTACATAAACCAGACTCATAAACTTCTCAAAACCTCATGGTATCAGAGCCTCAAAGCTTCTGAACCTATTTACTTCCGCAAAACAAAGCTTACTCTGGCCTTGTTGCATCATTTTCTTCAAGATTCAATCTCTGGTTACTTCTGGCGAGTGAAAGATGGAGAGCAACAAGTCTATTCACATACCTGTGACCTTAAAGGGGATTAACTATCTTCTATGGTCCAGATTGGTGAAAACTGCCCTTGGAGGAAGAAGATTATGGAGTCATGTTACCAATGAAGCAGCTCCAAAGCAAATCCTCCAAGGAGAAGATGGAAAAGAGCTGGTGGTGGTTGATGAAAACAAATGGTCTCAAGAAGATCAGATGGTGCTCTCTCTCCTCCAAAGCTCTCTTGAACCAGCTATCTTGGAGTCTTACTCATACTGTGAGACTACCAAAGAACTATGGGACACTCTCTACAAGGTGTTTGGAAATGCTTCCAACCTTACTAGAGTGTTTGAAGTGAAAAGAGCCATTAATGCTCTCAGCCAAGGAGATATTGAGTTCCAAACTCACTTTGGGAAGTTTAGATCTCTTTGGGCAGAGCTAGAGCTTCTAAGACCACACACTGTGGATCCCTCAACTCTGAATGCAAGGCGTGAAGAGGACAAAGTATTTGGGTTGCTCCTGACTCTAAATTCATCCTACAACAGCCTAATCAAGCACATCCTGAGGGCTGATAAACTCTCCTATGTATGTGCGCAAATTCAAAAAGAAGATGGCTCAGTAGGTTTGTTTGGGAGCAAAGGAGAAGCGGTCATGGTCAACCAAGCTGAAGCAGCAGTGGCAAACAAGAGTGTGTACAAGCAAGAGGATACGAGGTCTTTGATTTGTGACCACTGCAAGAAGAAAGGCCATCTCAAGGACAAGTGCTGGATACTGAATCCTCACCTAAAGCCAAACAAATTCAAGGAGAACCTCATTCAGTACATGGATGCAAGGGTAAACTTCTCCACTGATGGTGCTGAACCAGCGACTCCAAACAATGGTGTAGGAAGTGCTATGGCCTCTACTTCAGTGTACTCAACTGCAAGAACCAACCAGGATGATACTATCAAGAGATCTGATCTAGATGCTCTCATCAAGGCCTTGAAAGAATCTGGTATCCCTAAAACTCTCTGCTCTCTCTTAATGCATCTCACACTGATTATAGTACAATGAGTGATTTTAAACTTGCTAGACCATTGGTAATAGACTCTGGTGCCTCACATCATATGATTAGTGATCCCCACTGATGTGATCATGGACCAGCTTACTAAAGAGGACAAAGGGAGATTAGATGATGTGATCATGGACCGGATCACTAAGAAGAACAAGGAGAGTCTAGATGAGCCACATGAAGCCACAATGCACCAGCAGCCTGGTGATGATGCTCTAGCCATTCCAGAAGGTCCCATGACTCGTTCCAGAGTCAAGAAACTTAAGGAGAATGTTGTTGGATTACTCACTTCACATCCACAACAAGAAGAAAGTCTTGGACAAGGTTTGATCCGAGATGTCTTGATCACCATTCAAGCCATCTCTACATCAAGCTGAGTTAGTGTATAGGCAAGACACTTGGTGCCTGCTCTTTTCCTTGCTTTTGGTTTTGTCCCACGAGGTTTTCCGGAGGATGGTTTTTAACGAGGCCACAACTTGTCTTATACATCACTTAGGCTCTATCGCGGCCCAAGACTAGCAGAAGTTTACATTTTTAAGCTTATGTTATTTTTAAACTATAGTTTTCCCTTTTACTATTTTCGAAACCCTAGAGAGCCTGTTCTCTGGTTTCTTTTATTTAAAGGGTTCTCCTAACCCTATTGTACTCAAGTAATCAATAAACCACGAGTTTCTTTTCTCTCTTGACGGCTCTCTCTCTCTCTAGAAGTTGTCGAGTTCTGGTGTGTAATATCCAGAGACCTAAGGGCTTCTTATTTGGTGTGTCATATCCAGATCAGTCGCCTAGGAGTATCAAGAGATCATCCATCCCTCTTGTGTCACCCTTCAATCCACAAACCTTGAAGAACTTGAGTCCCTGATTCATTCTTGCAAGGATCTATCCATCCCCATCAACCAAAGAGCATCCTAGGGGCGCATCACCCACTTGATTAAAAATGTGAAACCAGCCTTAGGAAATGTGATGATAGCAAATGGTGATAAAATTCCAATAAGAGGAATAGGTGATTTGAATCTGTTTGACAAAGAAACTAAGGCTTTCTATATGCCAACCTTTGCATCAAACTTGGTTTCTGTTAAAAAGGCCACAAATGATTTAAACTGCCATGTTACTTTCACTCCTAATGATGTTTACTTTCAGGATATTGAGTCTAGTAAGTTGCTTGGCAAAGGTGTGACCAAGGGAGACTTGTACTTGCTTGAGGACACAAGGAAATGTGTTCCGGTTGAAGAAGGCAATCTATGGTCTTAAGCAATCTCCCAGAGCCTGGTACAACAAGCTAAGCACTACCCTAAATGGCTGAGGCTTTGTGAAATCAGAACTTGACCACACCCTCTTCACTCTCACCTGATCCTCAGGTATTATTGTTCTCCTTGTCTATGTTGATGATATCATCATAACAGGGAGTGACACAGCTGGTATTCAATCTACTAAAGAGTTTCGTAAATCCATGTTTGATATCAAGGACTTGGGTAACCTAAAGTACTTCCTTGGTATAGAAATATGTCAATCCAAGGATGGACTGTTTCTTTCCCAAAGGAAGTACACACTTGATCTTCTTAAGGATGCAGGTACTGTAGATGGGAAACCAGCCAAGACACCCTTGGGGGAAGGGTACAAACTTACACTTGAGGGGGAGATTGAAGAAAACAAGCCATTTGGAGATGCTAAGCTGTATAGGAAGATGGTAGGGAAGCTAATTTATCTTACAATCACCCGACCAGATATTTGCTATGCGGTGAACCAAGTGAGCCAGCACATTCAAGACCCCAAGATGCATCATTGGAGTATGGTAGAAAGGATACTAAGGTACCTGAGTGGCTCACCCGGCCAAGGAGTCTGGATGGCAGGCGACAGAGTGGATAGGAAGTCTACCACTGGCTACTGCACGTTCATAGGAGGCAACCTAGTAACTTGGAAGAGCAAGAAGCAAATGGGGGTGTCATGCTCTAGTGCAGAAGCTTAGTATAGAGCAATGAGGAAGCTGTCTAGTGAGCTGGTTTGGATCAAAGGGATACTCAAGGATCTAGGCATTGAAGTCATCAAACCCATTACCATGCATTGTGATAATCAAGCAGCTATTCATATAGCCTCCAACTCAGTCTTCCATGAACGTACCAAATACATAGAGGTGGACTGCCATATGGTCAGGCAACTAGTGATTCAAGGTGTGATCCTTCCATGCTATACCAGAAGTGAGGAACAACTGGCCGATGTGTTCACCAAGGCTGCAAGGCAAAAGACAATCGAGTCCATTCACTCTAGATTGGGACTCTTTGATCTTTCTCATCCATAGTCCCCTACGCCATGAAGACTCCACTCTTTTTCCCTCATTATGGTTTTATCCCATTGGGTTTTCTATAATGAGGTTTTTAATGAGGGGGATCTTCATGGATATCCAAGCTTGATCGGTTCCCTTGATCAAGCTTGAGGGGGAGTGTGGAAATGAGCTGAATAAAGAGGAGGATGGATCTTAGGAGTGTTCAAGAAGAAGGAAGAAAGTGAGATCGACCTATCCGTACAAGGCCGTACAGGCCATACAAGGCCGTACAAGCCGTACATGGCCGTACAAGGTCGACCGTACACTTATCGACTAAGGAGCAAAGATGAAGATCCGGGAAGGTTTAACCTAGGAGAAGTTAACTTGGCGAGTTACCTTGAAGACTTACCACCTTATCCGAACGTTGGGGAGGATAAGGTTCGCGAGCCAGGCTGTCCAAAGCTGGAGCATCTGGTCCAAGATTCCAAGATGCTCTTCCCTCCTTAGCCACAAGTTCAAATAAGCGCTCCTCTCCTCCTTGACCGGCCACGTCTCCTGTTCCTTAGCCTTTACTTTTTCCTTGTAAAGCACTCTATATATTTGTATCCTCTCTCTCGAAATAAATCAAGGAGAATCATTTCTCTTCTTCTCTAGTTTTCTCTCTCAAGTTCTTCTTAGATTTCTCTCTGGTTCTAAACAAAAGTCTCTCCTTTTCTTCTCAAATCTTCTCATTCTCATCCATATCTCTCTTAGTTTACAAATCTCACAGTTTAAACCGAGATATAAAAGATAATGTTGAGATGCAACATTATGTGGAGCTAGAAGAGATGTTACACAAGGCTATTCTTGTGGAACAACAGCTCAAGAGGAAGGGACATTCACGCAATCACTATGGCTCCAACCGGTTACACAACACCAAGGAAGAGAAGTCACCTTATCCTAAGGAGTCTAAGCCATTTCAGAAAGACAACAAGTCCTATCCAAGAGAAGAAACCAAACCAAGCAGTGCTCTTGACAAGGGAAAAGGCAATGTTGAAGCTTCTAGTTCCAGAGCTCGTGATGTCAAGTGCTTCAAGTGCCAAGGACGAGGTCATTATGCCAATGAGTGTACCAACAAGAGAGTCATGATCTTGCTGGAAGATGGTGAGTATGCCTCAGAAGATGACAACACCGAGTCTGACCAAGAAGAGAGTGAAGAGGAGCATGAAGAAGGACCAGTCCAGGGGAAGCTCTTAGTGGCAAGAAGGCTTCTAAGCTTGCAAACCAAGACTGAGGAGCTAGAGCAACGAGAGAACCTATTCTATACCCGGTGTTTGGTCCAAGGGAAATTATGCAGCCTCATAGTTGATGGAGGCAGTTGTGTGAATGCTGCTATTGAGACAATGGTCAAGAAGTTGGGATTGATGGTTCAGAAGCATCCCAAACCTTACCGGCTACAATGGTTGAATGAAGAGGGCACCATGAAGGTTTCAAGCCAAGTGCTCATTCCTTTAGCCATTGGGAGATATGAAGATGAAGTCTTGTGTGATGTGTTGCCTATGGAAGCTGGTCACATACTTCTTGGGAGACCTTGGCAATCTGATCGCCGAGTTATCCATGATGGCTTCACCAACAAGTATTCCTTTGAGTTCAAGGCTCGTAAGACTGTCCTGGTTCCCTTGACACCTAAGGAAGTTCAACAAGATCAGATTCAACTACAAAAGAAGAAGGAGATTGATCTTAAACCAGCTGGAACTAAGCAGCCAAACTTCTATGCTAACATGGGTGATATCAAAAGAACTCTCTACTCTAAACAATCTGCTATCTTACTTGTGTTTAAAGAAGCTCTTTTGAACTTAACAGATTCTACACCGGTGTATCCGAGTGAAATGGTTTCTCTTTTGCAGGAGTTGCAAGATGTATTTCCAGAGGACAATCCCATTGGGTTACCTCCTTTGAGAGGGATTGAGCACCAGATAGACTTTGTTCCAGGATCTACACTTCCAAACCGTCCAGTATACAGAACCAACCCGGTTGAGACCAAGGAGTTGCAAAGACAAGTAGAGGAACTCATGGAGAAGGGCTATATCCGAGAGAGTTTGAGCCCATGTGCTGATGCAACCATGACTAAACCAATAGCTGAACTAGAGCTGAATGAGAGTGACACTGAAGAGGAGCTAGATGAGCTGAACGAGATTGATACTCAAGGCGTGATGGGACTAGC
This sequence comes from Moricandia arvensis, assembly GCA_905132765.1. NCBI lineage: Eukaryota > Viridiplantae > Streptophyta > Magnoliopsida > Brassicales > Brassicaceae > Moricandia > Moricandia arvensis. The sequence goes on along the minus strand of CAJHQP010004209.1, from coordinate 30,778 downwards.
TGATGATGATAAATTTCGACCCAATCTTTCACATGGATCAGATGCATCTTACTCAGCCAAAACCAATCAAGACAAGGATCCATTCTACTTGTCTAATGGCCCAATTACTAGATCACAAACCAGAAGACTGAAGAAATCAATTGCTGCTTTGGTTTACTCTGAACCAGACCCAAACCAACTTGGAAATCAAGCCAAGGAACAGAGCCAACTTTTCACTTATTCAGTCTTTGGACTTGTCTAAGTTTTATCACTCTTTTATTTTCGAGATTTTTACAAGTTTTAGGACCTTTCAACTTCTATTTCTGCTACTTAAACTCTTGAGAACTCTCTGAAAAAGGTATTCACTTTTTTATCAAAATTTTCTCTAAATCTGTGAATCCTTTGTTCATCTTTGAACACTGATTGCTAAGAGTTCATTCTCTGATTGCAAAACTCGTCTTTGATCTAAACAGAGTTCATTCTCTTGATCTTAGACTCATCTACACGAGATCTGATCAGTCCATAGATCATTTCTGAAGTCCATCAAATCAATCCATCCATCATCATCAAAAACAACCCAGATCTCTCTCAAAACCATCAAATCTTCCTTCAAAAGAATCAGGGACAAAGGATCTCGTCCTAAGGGGTCCATAAAGTGGTATCATAGCAGATTTGAAGGCTCTTGATCTGGGGTTTGATTCTAAAACTTTTCCACTTCTTCTCTTTGTTTGGGAATCTGTTTTCTGTTCTCTGCAATTGTCTCTGCAATTTTCTCAGAAATCTCTTATCTTTCTATCTGTTGAATCTGCAAGAGGGCCAACCAGATCTAAAAAAAAACAATCAAAAGAAAAGTTGAAGAGAAATCCAACTTGGCTGAGGAGAAATCCAGCCTGGCTGAGGAGAAATCCAGCCCTGGTGGTAAAGCCTCTTGCAAACAAAAATCTTGCAATCTGTATATCTCTTTCTTCTGTTTTTGGGGTTGGGGTTTGTTCTCTGAAGTTTAATCTTTGTTTGTTGCTGAGCTACTGGATTCACAGAGAAAAATCACTGGAAAATACAAGAGAGAAACACTTGAGAGATTGGGAGGCTTTGGCTATTCATATCTGTGCTAATCTTTCTTGTTTAGTATCTTAACAGGAACCCATGTCTGATGGGAGCCATGACCCAGATGAAACAGCTACTAATAACTTTAATAAATTGCAGATGGAAGCAATGATGTCGTAAATCATGAAGAGGATGAAAGCCAATAATCTTCTTAATGAAAATACTGATAATTTTTATGGTCAGGCTTCTCAGGCTATAAAGGATGCTAGGAGCAAGAGGAGGGGCAAACGAGTTGCAACAGGAGAGAATGATGGTCGTGATTCCTCTTTAGGGAGAAGTACTGATGTTTCTAAATCAGTTAGAGCAGCTTCACTAACCAGAACCCACACCCACAGAGCACCCAGGCAGACACAAGACGACAGCCTTGGCAACCTCAAACTCAGAATACCATCTTTCAGTGGTACCAACGATCCTGATGCATATCTGGAGTGGGAGAAGAAGATGGAGCTGGTGTTTGATTGCCAGAATTATTCAGAGACTAAGAAAGTGAGACTGTCTGCTACTGAGTTCAATGGTTATGCTCTACACTGGTGGGATCAAATTGTTACAACCAGGAGGAGAACAGGAGAGCCACAAGTGTCTTCATGGTTTGAACTCAAAACTATTATGAAGAAACGTTTTGTTCCTGGTCATTACAGTAGGGAAGTTCATCAGAAGCTGAGAAGACTTACCCAAGGTGAGATTTTAAGAGAAATAGAGTAGAGTAACCGAGAGTATGAGAGAAAGAGTGAAAGATTGAGAGATTAGAAGAGAGTTTGCTTGATGTTCATGATGAACTCGAGAGAGAGAAGAGAGAACCACAAGAGAAAGAAATGATTTGCTTGATTGATTATTCAGAGAGGAGTTACAAATATATAGGCAGAGCTTTAGGGTTACAACAGATACATAAAGCAAAGGTTAAGGAGTGGGAGACGTGGCCGGTCAAGGGAAGAGGCGCGCCTGGTTTGAACGAGTGGCTGAGGGTGCGAGATGCTTTTGGCATCTTGACCAGATGCCTTCTCCTTTCCAGCCTTGGACAGGCTGTCTTGGTCAAGCTTGACCCCTTATCCGCGAGCCACTTCTTTACCGAGTTACCAACCAGTTAACCTTCTTCCTTTTCACCCACCAAGGTTATCTCCTTCCTTCTGCCTTGTGACTCAAGTTTCGGCCATGGATGTACGGACCATGAGTTGTACGGATCCGTACATTTTGACCCGGAATTTGCACAAGACCAAAATGTGATTTGGTCGAGTTTAAAGTCATTTGGGTCGAGTGGTTCGTACGGTCGGCCGTACAGTCCGTACGGTCCGTACCGTCCGTACACTTGACCCGAAATTTGCACATCCTCCCTTTGATCCCAAACTCCATCCTAAACCTTTAAACCTCCTCTCTTTATTACCTCAGATCAACACTCCCCCTCAAGCTTGACCATGTGGAACAAGTCAAGCTTGGAATGCTATGAGCTCCCCCTCATTAAAAACCTCACCAAAGAGAAAACCCTTTGTGGGATAAAACCCTTTGATGAGGGAAAAAGAGTGGAGACCCCATAGCGAGGGGATTAGTTGTCTGGTAAGAGGTCAATGAGTCCTAATCTAGTATGAATAGACTCAATGACCTTCTGCCTTGCAGCCTTAGTGAAGACATCCGCCAACTGATCCTCACTCCTTGTGTAACATGGCAATATCTCTCCAAGACCAATCATTTGCCTCACCTTGTGGCAGTCGACTTCAATGTGCTTGGTCCTTTCATGGAACACCGAGTTGGTTGCAATGTGGATAGCCGCTTGGTTGTCACAATGCATAGTCATTGGTGTGGCTTGCTCTACTCCTAGATGCTTCAGTATCCCTTTGATCCACACCAATTCATTTGTCAACTTCAGCATGGCTCTATACTCAGCCTCAGCACTTGAACAAGAGACCACCTTCTGCTTCTTGCTTTTCCAAGTGACCAGGTTTCCTCCAATAAAGGTACAATAGCCAGTGGTCGACTTCCTATCAGCTCTATCTCCTGCCCAATCAGCATCGCAGTAACCCACCACTTCAGTGCTCTCATTGCATCCCATCCATACACCTTGGCCTGGTGATCCATTCAGATAGTTCAGGATCCGTTCCACCATCCTCCAGTGATGCTCCCTTGGTTCTTGCATGTGCTGGCTCACCTGGTTCACAGCAAAACAGATATCAGGACGGGTAATGGTCAAGTATATTAACTTACCAACCATCCTCCTATAGAGTTTAGGATCTTCAAGGTATGGACTGTTTTCTATCTCCCCCTCTCGTGGTACTTTGTACCCATCCTCCAATGGCATCCTTGCTATCTTCCCACCAAGTTTACCTGCATCTCTCAAAAGATCAAGGGTGTATTTTCTTTGGGACATGAACAAGCCTTCCTTGGACCTACATATCTCAATTCCAAGGAAGTATTTCATCTCCCCTAAGTCTTTAATTTCAAACACTGATTTTAGATAGTCTTTAGTATCTTGTATACCTGCTTTGTCACTTCCGGTTATGATGATGTCATCAACATATACCAGAAGGACAATGATACCTGAGTTTGTGATGAGGGTGAAGAGAGTGTGATCAAGCTCAGACTTCCTGAATCCTTGCTCATTCAGAGTGGTGCTAAGCTTGTTGTACCATGCTCTAGGCGACTGCTTTAGACCATAGATAGCTTTCTTCAACCTAAGCACATTTCCCGGTTTCACAAGGCTCTCAAGACCTGGTGGAGGCTTCATGTAGACTTCATCATCAAGTTCTCCTTGAAGAAAGGCATTCTTGACATCCATTTGCCAAAGATCCCACTTCAGATTGGTTGCCACTGAGAGAACAATCCGAATAGTGTGGAGCTTCGCAACTGGAGCAAAAGTGTCAAGAGAGTCTTCTCCATATGTTTGAGTGAACCCTCTAGCCACTAGCCTTGTCTTCCTTCTATCTATCTTCCCATTTGGTAAGAACTTGATGGTAAATATCCACATACTGGTTACTGCTTTCTTCCCTTTAGGCAGTTCACTTTCATACCATGTCTCATTCTTGATCATGGCATTGCCTCATCCGCAACTGAGGCTCTCCATTTTTCATCCTTCATAGTTTCTTCATATGATCTTGGCACTTGGCTTTCATCCAGGCCGGTTATAAACGCACAATGATCTTTTGGAAGCTTGGCAAAAGAACATACCACCTGACTCGGATGAGCTACTGCTTGGGCATTGTAGTACACCCGAGTGTTAACCCAGTTTGAAGGGTCTCTTCTTACTCTCATACTTCTTCTCAGAGGTGGAGCTTCTTCCACTGGTTCCTCATGACCTTCTTCTTCAGGTCCATTAACTTCTTCAACTCCTTCTTCACTTGCTGCCTCACCTTGATCATGATCTCCAGAGTAATCCTCATTTTGATCTACTTCGGCCTCAGGTCCATTTCCCCCTTCATGATCATGGTGAGTTTGATCTTCAGCTTCATGAGTGTCAGGCCCTTCTTGCTGCCTTATCAGATACTTGGGATAGATCCTTCAAATCATCCCAACTCTTTTCCTCATAGTAACCTCTTGACTCAACAAACTTCACATCCCTGGACACCAGAACTCGCCTTGTCTTTGGATCAAAACACTTGTAGCCCTTCTGAGTTGTAGAGTACCCAATGAACATTTCCCTTGTGCTCTTTGGTTCCAGTTTGTTCCTCAATTCCCCGGGAACCAGCACAAAGCATAGACATCCAAACACCTTTAGATGACTTAAGGCCGGCTTCTCCTTGTTCAGAACTTCAAATGGTGCCTGGTCATCTAGAACTTTGGTAGGTGTTCTGTTGATCAAGTAGCAAGCAGTCATCACCACATCACTCCAAAACCTTTTGGGAACATTGGACTGGAACATGATCGACCGAGCCACCTCCATAAGATGTCTATTCTTCCTCTCTGCCACTCCATTTTGTTGTGGCGTGTAAGGACAGCTTGTTTGGTGAAGGATCCCATGTTGAGCTAGGTGTTGCTTGAATGCAAGGCTTGTATACTCACCACCATTATCAGACCTGAAAATCTTAATCTTGGCATGGTAATGGTTAGTCACATAAGCCTGAAAATTTCTAAATGCATCAAGCACTCTATCCTTAGTTTGAATGAGAGTTATCCACGTGTATTTCGATTTTTCATCAATGAATGTAACAAAGTATTTGTAGTTTTCCCTAGATAAACAAGGAGCAGTCCACACATCTGAATGCACAAGATCAAAACACTTTTCACAAAGAGTTGTAGATTTTGGAAAAACTGCCTTACAATGTTTACCCAAGATACATGCTTCACATTCATTATTCTTATACATGACACCTGGTAACATTAAGCTTAAGGCTCTAACATGAGGATGACCTACTCTAGCATGCCACAATGCATCATTATTCAACACAGAAGTAGAACTAAACGAGTATTTAAAATCAGAACGAGGGGCAATGTCTTCAAGCATATAAAGATCTCCTTTGGTTACTCCCTTTCCGATCAACTTATGGCTCTCAATATCCTGAAACTTCACATCATTAGGACTGAATATGACATTACAATGCAAATCAGTGGTGCATCTCTTAACTGATAATAAATTAGAAGTGAACTCAGGCATATAAAACGCTTTAGACTCCTTATCAAAGAGATTCAACTTGCCAATTCCTGTTATTGCTATCTTATCACCATTAGCAATCATTACATGACCATGAGCCGGTTCTATGTCTTTTATCAACTTATCATCACTAATCATATGGTGAGAGGCTCCTGAATCAACTACAAGCGGTTTACTAGTGTTATAAGCATGATAGGAACTAGGCGAGTTCTGTTCTAAATGATCAATGTCTTTAAGCAGTCTAGATGCATCCTTTTGAGAGTCATTTTCATCTTTCAAGTGATCAGGGATACTAGACAACCTATAAGCAGCATAGGAATACCCTAGAGGGTTACCGGATACATTACCATTCTCCTTGAGAGCTTTGATGAGGGCATCAATGTCTGACCTCCTGATCAGCTCATGATCCATGCTCTTCAAGGGAGTGTGTTGAGAAGTCAAGGCCTTTCCTTCCCCTTCACGAGAGGTTGAACCTGCTCCAGCTTAACCACCAGCTTCACTTGCCTCGGTTGAGAGGTGGGCTCTTGCATCACGTTCCTTCATGAACTTTGCTGGTTTGAGATGGGGGTGGAGTATCCAGCACTGGCTCCTTTTATGACCCGGCTTCTTGCAGTGATCACAGTTGCCTCCAAACCTCCTATCTTCACCACCTCTTCTTTCATCAGAACTGAACATGGCTCTGTTAGCCTGAACAGCCTCGGCTTTATTGGCCAGGGAAAGCTCCCCCTTTCCACCAAACAACCCCAAGGACCCTTCCTCCTTCTGGATCTGAGCACACACTTCCTCCAAAGTTGGAAGCTTTGGTGACCTGAGTATGTGCTTAATCAGATCGTTGAAGGCCGGATTCAGAGTCAACATTAGCCCAAACACCTGATCTTGTTCACGCCTCTCCATGAGAGTATCTTGATCTGTTGTGTTGGGTCTAAGCATTTCCAGTTCGGACCAGAGTGCCCTGAACTTACCCAAGTGTTTGGTAAACTCAACTTCTTCTTGAGCAAGGGTGTTTATGGCTCTCTTAAGCTCAAACACTCGGCTCAGATTGGAAGTGTTACCATAGATCTTCTGGAGAGTCTCCCACAGGTCCTTTGGAGTCTCGCAGTAGCTGTAAGCTTCTAGGATGGGTGGATCTAGAGAACCTTGGATCATGGTTTGCACCATCATGTCATCTTGGATCCACTTCTGTTGAGCAGCTAAAGCAGCCTCCTTTGCACCTTCTTCCTCACTAGCAACTGATTTTGGAGCTTCATCAGTGATATGACTCCACAAACCCTTGCTTCCAACCGCAGTCTTCACAAGCCGAGACCACAACAGGTAGTTTCCACCACCTTTAAGAGTAACCGGAACCGCTAACATCACCTTGCTTCCTTCCATCTTCTAAACGAGCCTCAAGAACCCAGAAAGTTTGAACCTTTGAACTCGAGATGAAGCTGAAGATAGTAGATCTAAACACCAGGATGTAACGAACCTGGCTCTGATACCATGAGATTTTAAGAGAAATAGAGTAGAGTAACTGAGAGTATGAGAGAAAGAGTGAAAGATTGAGAGATTAGAAGAGAGTTTGCTCGATGTTCATGATGAACTCGAGAGAGAGAAGAGAGAACCACAAGAGAAAGAAATGATTTGCTTGATTGATTATTCAGAGAGGAGTTACAAATATATAGGCAGAGCTTTAGGGTTACAACGGATACATAAAGCAAAGGTTAAGGAGTGGGAGACGTGGCCGGTCAAGGGAAGAGGCGCGCCTGGTTTGAACGAGTGGCTGAGGGTGCGAGATGCTTTTGGCATCTTGACCAGATGCCTTCTCCTTTCCAGCCTTGGACAGCCTGTCTTGGTCAAGCTTGACCCCTTATCCGCGAGCCACTTCTTTACCGAGTTACCAACCAGTTAACCTTCTTCCTTTTCACCCACCAAGGTTATCTCCTTCCTTCTGCCTTGTGACTCAAGTTTCGGCCATGGATGTACGGACCATGAGTTGTACGGATCCGTACATTTTGACCCGGAAATTGCACAAGACCGAAATGTGATTTGGTCGAGTTTAAAGTCATTTGGGTCGAGTGGTCCGTACGGTCGGCCGTACAGTCCGTACGGTCTGTACCGTCCGTACACTTGACCCGGAATTTGCACATCCTCCCTTTGATCCCAAACTCCATCCTAAACCCTTTAAACCTCCTCTCTTTATTACCTCAGATCAACACAAGGAAGCAGGAGTGTTGAGGATTACTATCAGGAGGTGGAGATCTTGATGCTGAAAGCTGCTGTGAATGAAGATTCAGAGGCAACTATGGCACGATTTCTAGCTGGTCTCAACCGTGATGTTCAAGATAGATTGAGTTGCAGGAGTATGTGGATATCTATGAGCTTTTACACAAGGCAATCCTCATTGAGCAGCAGATGAAGAGGAAACCGAATCCTATAGGCTCTTATGGTAACACCACCAGACCAGCTTATGGTAAAGAAGACAAGGCGTTTGTGAAACCAAAAGAAGAACCAAAGGCCTCTGGCAGAAATGATCAAGGGAAAGCGCCAGCCACAAGAACCAGAGATGTGAAGTGCTTTAAGTGTCATGGATTTGGTCACTATGCCAGTGAGTGCACTAACAATAAGGTCATGATCTTGCTTGAGAGTGGTGAACTAGTCTCTGAGGATGAGAAGGCTGAGGTTACTGATGAAGAAACTGTAGACTATCCAGTGCGTGGAGAGCTTCTGGTCACTAGACGATCCTTGAAAGTTCAGTCCAAGCCAGAGGAGCATGATCAAAGAGAGAACCTCTTTCATGTCAAAATAGAGAGATTTAGTGTCTGGTTTGTGTAGAGAAAATGAAGAACAGCAAGAACATGAGAGAGAGAGAGAGGGATTTCGCCCAGAATAAGAGAGAGAGAGAGGAAATCTATTTCCTTTAACTTAATAATGTTCCTGGTTACATGCTTTGAATAGACAGATACTCAGATACAAGTTGACAAGAAAATATAATAAACAAAGGAGAGAGAACAGGACAAAGGGCTCTTGCAGCTGAAGTGAAAGTGACTGCTCATAACTGGTCCCCAATTGATTCTCTGCCTCATCAGACCTCATCAGACCTCATCAGACCTGTGACTTCTTCCTTTCAACGTCTATCTTTGTTTCTGGTCAAGGCAAGTTGTGCTCCAGACTATTTGAATATGTTTCTGGTCAAGTTCCCTCTATTTCTTGCCTTGCACCCTACGTTAGGTCAGAGACTGTACGGACCACACAGTTTTGATTCATCCAAATGTCTCTTGTGATCTCTTCTCATTGTTTATATCTTCATGTCAACACATAACTCCATCTTATTTGTTCTTCATCTCAACATTTCACACTCGTTGCAATATTAATGATAAGGTTTGCAGCCTGATTATAGATGGTGGAAGCTGTACTAATGTGGCTAGTGAATCTCTTGTGGCAAAGCTTGGTCTGAAAACTGGAAAACATCCTAGACCTTACTTCCTTCAGTCACAGAACAATTTATGGTTCCTATAACCATTGGGAGATATCAAGATGAGATAGTGTGTGATGTTCTGCCTATGGACTCTAGGCATATCCTCCTTGGAAGGCCTTGGCAGTATGATAAGCGATCCATCCATGATGGGTTCACAAATCGCCATTCTTTCACCCATAGAGAGAAGAAGATTCTTCTGGCTCCCTTATCACCGCAGGAGGTTCATCAAGACCAAGTTCAACTCAAGCTCAGGAGACAAGAAGCTAAAGACAAAGAAAAATCACATGATGGAAAGAAAGACAAGGAGATTCACCTCATGGCCAAAAACAGTGAGGTTAAGAAAGCTATGTATCTCCAACAGTCAATGCTTTTGTTTGTCTTTAAAGGAGCACTAATGACCTCTTCTGACCATGAACCGGTGCTACCGAGTGAGTTTAAGTTTCTTTTGCAGGAGTTTGCTGATGTATTTCCAGAAGAGAGCCCCAATGGACTGCCACCAATCAGAGGGATTGAACATCAAATAGATCTTGTTCCTGGAGCTTCTCTTCCCAATCGGCCAGATTATAGAACCAATCCTGAAGAGACTAAAGAACTACAGAGACAGGTTGATGAGTTGATGGAGAAAGGCCACATCAGAGAAAGCATGAGTCCATGTGCTGTTCCAGTACTCTTGGTGCCAAAGAAAGATGGAAGCTGGCGCATGTGTAGACTGCAGAGCCATCAACAATATCACTGTAAAGTACAGACATCCTATCCCTAGACTTGATGATATGTTAGATGAATTGCACGGGTCTTGTGTGTTCTCTAAAGTTGATTTAAAAAGTGGATATCATCATATTAGGATGAAAGACGGAGATGAGTGGAAAACTGCATTTAAAACCAAACATGGGTTGTATGAGTGGCTAGTTATGCCATTTGGCCTCACTAATGCACCTAGTACATTCATGAGGTTGATGAATCATGTTCTTAGAGCATTCATAGGTCACTTTGTTGCAGTTTATTTTGATGATATTCTGATCTACAGCAAGAGTTTGAATGAGCATGTGAATCATCTGAAAGCTGTTCTTGAAGTGCTTAGGAAAGAGTCTCTGTTTGCTAACTTTAAGAAGTGTACTTTTGGGGCAGATCACTTTGTGTTTTTAGGGTTTGTTGTTACAGCCCAGGGAATCAAGGTTGATGAAGAGAAGGTGAAAGCAATCCAAGATTGGCCAAGTCCTAAGAGTTATGCCTTGATCAAAGCTCTTGAAACCTGGCAGCACTATCTCTGGCCTAAAGAGTTTGTGATACATACTGATCATGAGTCTCTCAAACATCTAAAGGGTCAACACAAGCTGAACAAGCGCCATGCCAAATGGGTTGAGTTTCTTGAAACCTTTCCTTATGTTATCCATTACAAGCAAGGTAAAGAAAATGTGGTAGCTGATGCTTTGTCTAGAAGGTATACTTTGCTGTCTTCAATGGAAACTAAGTTGTTAGGTTTTGAACAAGTGAAAACTTACTATGCTGATGATCCTGATTTCAAAGAGTATTTTGAAAACAGTGAGATGCATTCCAGTGGCAAGTACTATCAAGCAGATGGGTTTCTATTCTTTGAAAACCGTTTGTGTTTGCCTAAATGTTCTTTGAGGGAATTGTATGTCAGGGAATCACACGGGGGAGGCCTGATGGGACACTTTGGTGTAGCTAAAACCCTCAACATCTTGAAAGAACATTTCTTCTGGCCAAGCATGAGAAAGGACGTGGAGAAGCATTGCAGCACATGTATAGTTTGTACTCAAGCCAAAGCCAAAAACCGACCTCAAGGTTTGTACACTCCTCTTCCCATTCCTAATGCCCCATGGGTTGATCTTTCAATGGATTTTGTGATTGGATTGCCTAGAACTAGGAGAGGCAGAGATTATATCTTTGTTGTTGTTGACAGGTTCTCTAAAATGGCTCACTTCATTGCTTGCAATAAGACTGATAGTGCTGTGAATGTTGCTGATCTTTTCTTTAGGGAAGTAGTGCGTTTACATGGAGTGCCTAGAACCATTGTGTCTGATAGAGATACCAAGTTCCTTAGCTACTTTTGGAAGACTCTCTGGTCTAGATTAGGAACTAAACTCTTGTTCGCAACGACTTGTCACCCACAAACTGATGGGCAAACTGAAGTAGTCAATAGGACTTTATCTGCTCTCTTAAGAACTGTGGTTAAGAAAAACATTAAGTCTTGGGAAGATTGTCTGCCACATGTTGAATTTTCTTACAATCATTCAGTGCATAGGGCTACAAAGTTCTCTCCCTTTCAGATTGTGTATGGTTTTAGTCCTTTGACCCCTCTGGATTTGTTGCCTTTACCTCTTAATGAGCAGACTAACCTTGATGGAAAGGCCAAGGCCGAGTATGTGGTTTCTTTGCATCAACAGGTTAAAAAGAACATTGAAGAAAGGACTAAAGAGTATGAGAAGCATGCCAACAAGAAGAGGCGTGAGTTGATACTAGAACCAGGAGATTTGGTGTCAATTTACTTGAGAAAGGATATATTTCCTGCTGAAAGAAAGTCAAAACTCTTGCCAAGAACAGATGGACCCTTCAAAGTGTTGGAACGCATCAACAACAATGCCTACAAAATTGATCTTCAAGGTAAGTATGCTGTTAGCTCTACTTTCAATGTTGCTGACTTGATCCCTTTCTGTGCAGATGATTCGGATTTGAGGTCAAATCCTTTTAAAGGAGGAGGGGATGATGCAACCATGACTAAACCAATAGCTGAACTAGAGCTGAATGAGAGTGACACTGAAGAGGAGCTAGATGAGCTGAACGAGATTGATACTCAAGGCGTGATGGGACTAGCTGATGATGATAAATTTCGACCCAATCTTTCACATGGATCAGATGCATCTTACTCAGCCAAAACCAATCAAGACAAGGATCCATTCTACTTGTCTAATGGCCCAATTACTAGATCACAAACCAGAAGACTGAAGAAATCAATTGCTGCTTTGGTTTACTCTGAACCAGACCCAAACCAACTTGGAAATCAAGCCAAGGAACAGAGCCAACTTTTCACTTATTCAGTCTTTGGACTTGTCTAAGTTTTATCACTCTTTTATTTTCGAGATTTTTACAAGTTTTAGGACCTTTCAACTTCTATTTCTGCTACTTAAACTCTTGAGAACTCTCTGAAAAAGGTATTCACTTTTTTATCAAAATTTTTCTCTAAATCTGTGAATCCTTTGTTCATCTTTGAACACTGATTGCTAAGAGTTCATTCTCTGATTGCAAAACTCGTCTTTGATCTAAACAGAGTTCATTCTCTTGATCTTAGACTCATCTACACGAGATCTGATCAGTCCATACATCATTTCTGAAGTCCATCAAATCAATCCATCCATCATCATCAAAAACAACCCAGATCTCTCTCAAAACCATCAGATCTTCCTTCAAAAGAATCAGGGACAAAGGATCTCGTCCTAAGGGGTCCATCATGTGCTGTACCAGTGCTCCTAGTGCCTAAGAAGGATGGTACATGGCGTATGTGTGTTGATTGTAGATCAATCAACAACATCACAGTGAAGTATCGCCACCCTATACCTAGAGTAGATGATATGCATGATGAATTTCATGGTTCTTGTATCTTTTCTAAGATAGATTTAAAAAGTAGATATCATCAGATTAGGATGAAAGAAGGAGATGAATGGAAGACTGCATTTAAAACTAAACATGGATTATATGAGTGGTTAGTTATGCCATTTGGATTAACCAATGCACCTAGTACATTCATGAGATTAATGAATCATGTTCTTAGATCATTCATAGGCATCTCTGTTGTTGTATACTTTGATGACATCTTAGTATATAGCAAGAACTTAGAAGAGCATCCAGAACATCTTAGGGCTGTCCTGAATGTTTTGAGAAATGAAAAGCTTTATGCCAACTTGAAGAAGTGCACCTTTTGCACGGATAACTTGGTTTTTCGAGGCTTTGTTGTGAGTGCAGATGGAGTTAAGGTGGATGAAGAGAAGATCAAATCCATCAAAGACTGGCCGAGCCCAACCTCAGTAGGAGAAGTGAGAAGCTTCCATGGGCTTGCTGGGTTCTATAGGCGTTTTGTGAGAGACTTTAGCACCATTGCAGCTCCCTTGACTGAAGTGATAAAGAAGGATGCCGGATTCAAGTGGGGAGAAGCACAACAGAAGGCTTTCCAATCCCTAAAAGAGAAGCTTACTCAATCACCTCTTCTTATGCTTCCTGACTTTACTAAAACTTTTGAAATAGAATGTGATGCCTCAGGAATTGGAATTGGTGCTGTATTGATGCAGGATAGGAAACCCATTGCATACTTCAGTGAGAAGCTTGGAGGAGCCACTCTCAACTATGCAACCTATGACAAGGAACTCTATGCCTTGGTGAGGGCATTGCAAACATGGCAGCATTACCTATGGCCCAAGGAGTTTCTCATCCACACTGATCATGAGTCCCTAAAGTATCTAAAAGGGCAGAGTAAGCTTAGCAAGAGACACGCAAGATGGGTTGAGTTCATAGAAACCTTTCCATACGTGATCAAGTATAAACAAGGTAAGGAGAACATAGTTGCTGATGCACTATCTCAGAGGTATGTTCTCTTGACCACTCTAGATGCTAAGTTACTTGGGTTTGAGCAGATAAAAGATATGTATGATACTGACCTTGATTTCAAGGAAGCTTATGCATCGTGTGAGAAGTTTTCTGCAGGGCATTACTTTAGAAAAGAGGGTTTCTTGTGTTAACCTGAAGTGATAAACCATCTCACTAAAGGTTAATGTGCAAAGCTTGGGCAAAACCCACTTAGAGACTGATCAAAGTCTAAGGAGGGTCCAGAAGCTTAACCAGAGCTAGAACAAGGTTCGGGAGGGGTTTACTATGAAGGAAGAAGGCTTGGGAGAAGTTTGGGATCAAATGTGATGCGGCCATCAAACCAGTAGTTGAACCGGAGGTCCATCCAACACCTCACTCACCCAACCAAGGCGTCAAGCATAACATATGTGCACTAAAAATGCCATATCTCTTAAACCAGGAGGGTTTAAATCATGAAACCAATTTTCATGGATTCTACACTCAAGAAGAAGTCAGGCCTAACTTGAATTTCGAGAAAATACCCACGGATGAAGGAGTTATGAATTTTACAAGACAGAGGTTTTCCAGCCCATTCATCTGGGAGCATCTTCCGACTTCAGAAGGAGTTTCAATCCCAAAGAAGGAACAGCCCGAGACAAAGCCGATCATAGGAGTCAAGAGGAGTTTATTAGTTTTCCAGGAAGCCCAAGATCATGAGAAGGGGATGAGTAAACCAGAAGATATGATCAATTTCCCCAAACCGGCCAAACCAGTCCTACACTTGCCTTATTTGGAAGATCCGGGTTTTGCCTTAACCCAATCTAAAGAAACACGACCAGAAGAGCTTCTACATCATTCAGAGACACTCCAAAACATCTTAAGAAGCACCAGCACCCATGGGATCAGGAGGATCTCAATCAGACCAGAGGAGAAGACCGGTTTGCACCAAATTCCCAAACCGATATCAGTTGAAAAGAAGCTTAACCTAATTCAGTTTGGTCCGACTCAAACCTTTCTATGGAAGCCAGGAGATACTCTAGACCATCCACAAGACCTTATCCACGAGCCAGAGGAGTTCCATCACTTCCTACCATGCACCAGCCCACATAGGATCAGGAGGATCCACATTTACCCCACCTTGCCTTATTTGGAGTCTCAGCCATTAAAACTCCAACAGCTCTTTTTCTGTCAACTTATGGACGAGATCAGCACCTATCAAGCATTCAAGAAGGTCCCAAGACAGCTCTCTTATCCATTAAAACCGAGTAGGTTCAAGGAAACTCAGATTCTTCACTTGGAGCACAAATCCCACAAAAGGCTCCAACGGCTAGTTTTTAAATGCTTGATTTTCTTTCCTTTATTTTTGTAATTCTGAGCAAAGGCCACGACCTATATAAGCTCACTCTTGTCCATTGTAAAAATCACCTTTCAATCATCTAAGAATTTATAAAAGTTATTCAGTATTTATCAAAGAGTGTTCTTTGCATAAAATATCGATCTTTAGGATTCAAAGAGAGATTCTTTGTTGTTCTATTGATTTCGTGAACTCCAGATTGTTTGTGTGATTCAAACACACTTGGTTCACTGATTGAGAGAGTCAATCAACCCACTGATTGAGAGAGTCAATCATCTATTCATCATCCATCTCTAAAATCGTCCCACATTCCGCAAGTGAAGCTTGTAATCTACTGATCATCAAGTGATCATAAGTTGGTGTGATTCCAATCTTACATCATCTGGTATCAGAGCTAAAAGCTCCTATCTATCAGGTTTTATCTATCCATCTTTTTTTTATTTCATTTGCTTTTGTGTTATTCATAAAATCCATAAGAATTGTCATCTTTTTCTAGTTTTCATTTCTGCAATTTTTCTGTTCTTGATAAAAAGAAAACTAAAGAAGAAGATTTTGAGTTGTTTGATCCACGAAAATAAACTAAAGAAGTAGTCTAGTTGTTTGCATTCAGTACCCCAGCTCCCCTTACCATTTTTGAATTTTTGCATTAGTTCCTTGTTTCATTTTGCAGTTTATTTGCTTTAAAAAAAAAAATCGATTTTCTTGTTTCTATTAATCTGAAAACCAAAATAAAAATTAGTTTCTTTTGTTTCATTTTATATATTTCGTGCTGCCTCTGACAGATTTTAAAAAAAAAAGAAAAAGAATTTTTCCATTTATTTTCAAACTTTCAAAAGAAAAAAAATAAAAACTTTCCATTTTGCTGTTTATTCTCCTTCCTTCTTTTGTCTAGCCACGAATTGATTCTTCTTTTCTCTGTTTGTGCAAGGTAAAAATTAAGAAAAGACAGAGGAGAAGCCATGGAAGATCATTCAGAAGAAGAGAGTTTTTATGATTCAAGTCAAGGCTCCTACATGAGTAAAACTGACCAAGCATGGTCCAGTGAGGAAGATGGCTGTCATGGGTCATGTTCTGATGATGATTACTCTAGTTCAGAGTATGGGGACGACCCTGGTGAAGCCTGCCCTGAACCTAAACCACCAGATCACTCTCAAAACAACACAAGATTGTACAAGGAAGAAGTTGGCCTAGGAAACAAATCATGGAGCAGTGACACTGATTCTGAGATCAGCATGGAAAAGGATGAACGTGATGAAACTATACATAAAGGTTACAAACCTTTCCAGCAGGAAAAGAAGTCCAGCATCTATAGATTCACCACATACAACAGAGTGCCCATTCATTCAACACCAACTATCCCAAGGAAGCAAATCTTGAAGAGAAGTGATAAAAGATACAAGTCCTTAGTCTTTTCAGGAAAGAGCAAGGACCCTGAAATGTACTTGCATTGGGAAGAAAATATGGAGAAGTGGCTGCAGTCAAACAAAATCCCAAAGGAGAAGAAGTTACAACAAGCAGTCTCAGCATTTACAGAAAAGGCTTATGAATGGTGGCTGAGGGAAAATACTCCAAGCTTCTACAACAAACAAGTACTGGACTGGGAAGATCTTAAGGCACGCATGTACAGGGAGTTTGTAAGGAAGCTCAGGACCAGCAACAAAATTCCCACAAAGCTAATGTACCAAGAAAACCAGTGGAGTTCAATGTCAACACCAAAACCAATACCAGCTATTGAGAAAAGGCACGCCTATTGTCCTAATCCAAGGGATTCATTGTCCACTTCAAAGAAGCAAGAGGAGGTTGAGAAAATTCCTCCAGCAAAGAAGTATCAAGGCTGGAGAGACATCACATCAAAGCGCCATTACCAAGCAACATTAAGGAAAGAGATGTCTAGCTCAAAACCAGGCTCTGCTTCTATGCCAATACGTGCTCACGACCTTAAGCCCAAGAAGGTGAAATCCAGTGTCCTTACACCCCAAAAAGGAGCTATGAGGTCGTCCCAAACAGAGAAGGAGCAAGAGAGACCAATCCCTACACTTTTGATGGGATCACAAGGGCTACAAGAAGTATGTCAAAGGTCCAAAGAAACTCTCAACCAAAAGGAGGACATAAGAAGCCAAGGTAAGTCCTCTAACTCTATAAATGTAAAGGATCAGACATGTTATAGATGTCATAGGCGTGGACACTTTGCTGTTGTTTGTCCATCTAGGAAATTGATAGAAACATCACTAGAAAATAAAACAGATTTATCTAGGAAAAGTGATAGTTTTATTCAATCTGATTTATTGGTTCCAAATTCTTGTATGATGCACTTGTCTTTGTCAAGAGATGTTGTAAAAGGAATTAAGGAGCAAGAATTCACTGGAGAAGAACCACCAGACATCACCCATGTGCTGGACCAGAAGCTGGTTCAAAGCACATTGCAGTCCATGTTGCTTAAAGAAGTAAAACCAGTAACTAATGTATCAAATCAAGGTAAGTGTTTAACACCACCTTTATATACTGGTTCTGAAGTGTTTGTTCTTGATATAGGGATCCAGAATGAAAGCCCTATGCTCACTGAAGTGCCAAGGGCCGAGCCTGACCATGAGCTCAGCCATGAACTACCTAAGTGGAAGCCTAAATTTGAACAATGTGTTGTTCAAATACCAAGGCTTAAGGTTTGTTTCACATTAGATCATAATTTTATTAATTGTTCTATGTCAAGATTAATGCACTTGTCTTGTCCAAGAGAATGTGAAATACTTTCAGGAACCATGTTGGAGTACACTGCCCCAGCAGAAGAGACACCAACCATGATGTTACAAGATGTTGTAACAATGCCATTAAAAGACAGCCTAAGAGAGGGAAGTGTCTCTGATTTAAAATCGTCCTTATTACTTGATTACTTAGGTATAATGCACTTTTCTTTTCTAGGACTTTTTGATCCAGGAATAATACAAGGAGATGATCTTACCAGCCTAGGTGAAAGGTTGCAAGATAGGCAGCCATATAACCAAAGCTGTCCAAAGAAGAAAATAATTCTTCAACTTGTGAAAGCTATCAAAGTAAGTCTGGAAATTTCATATTTTGTATATCAGTTTCCAAACACAGATATAATGCACTTGCTTTTCCAGAATGTTGAGAATTTTTCAGGTTGCAAAGAAGTAAGCTTCAAAGACATCCCACAAGATGATCTTTTGATGCTAGGAGGATCAAATCCAAAGGAGACCAGAAAAGTGGCTACCCAGGCTTTGGAGAACCATCCAATCCAGAAGAGATGGAATGCCCAAGTCCACAGCAGAGGCGTGATCCTTTCCTATCTTTTCAAAGAAGAGCCACCAGATGCACCAGGCATCACCAAACCAAAATTGTATCATCGAGGTAAGGTTCTAAACTCCCAAAAGAGAATGAAACCTGACTTGCTCTTTTGTGGTGTATCAGGTTATCCAGTTTTGAGGTCAAAACCTTTACAAGAGGGAGGGAATGATGCGGCCATCAAACCAGTAGTTGAACCGGAGGTCCATCCAACACCTCACTCACCCAACCAAGGCGTCAAGCAGAACATATGTGCACTAAAAATGCCATATCTCTTAAACCAGGAGGGTTTAAATCATGAAACCAATTTTCATGGATTCTACACTCAAGAAGAAGTCAGGCCTAACTTGAATTTCGAGAAAATACCCACGGATGAAGGAGTTATGAATTTTACAAGACAGAGGTTTTCCAGCCCATTCATCTGGGAGCATCTTCCGACTTCAGAAGGAGTTTCAATCCCAAAGAAGGAACAGCCCGAGACAAAGCCGATCATAGGAGTCAAGAGGAGTTTATTAGTTTTCCAGGAAGCCCAAGATCATGAGAAGGGGATGAGTAAACCAGAAGATATGATCAATTTCCCCAAACCGGCCAAACCAGTCCTACACTTGCCTTATTTGGAAGATCCGGGTTTTGCCTTAACCCAATCTAAAGAAACACGACCAGAAGAGCTTCTACATCATTCAGAGACACTCCAAAACATCTTAAGAAGCACCAGCACCCATGGGATCAGGAGGATCTCAATCAGACCAGAGGAGAAGACCGGTTTGCACCAAATTCCCAAACCGATATCAGTTGAAAAGAAGCTTAACCTAATTCAGTTTGGTCCGACTCAAACCTTTCTATGGAAGCCAGGAGATACTCTAGACCATCCACAAGACCTTATCCACGAGCCAGAGGAGTTCCATCACTTCCTACCATGCACCAGCCCACATAGGATCAGGAGGATCCACATTTACCCCACCTTGCCTTATTTGGAGTCTCAGCCATTAAAACTCCAACAGCTCTTTTTCTGTCAACTTATGGACGAGATCAGCACCTATCAAGCATTCAAGAAGGTCCCAAGACAGCTCTCTTATCCATTAAAACCGAGTAGGTTCAAGGAAACTCAGATTCTTCACTTGGAGCACAAATCCCACAAAAGGCTCCAACGGCTAGTTTTTAAATGCTTGATTTTCTTTCCTTTATTTTTGTAATTCTGAGCAAAGGCCACGACCTATATAATCTCACTCTTGTCCATTGTAAAAATCACCTTTCAATCATCTAAGAATTTATAAAAGTTATTCAGTATTTATCAAAGAGTGTTCTTTGCATAAAATATCGATCTTTAGGATTCAAAGAGAGATTCTTTGTTGTTCTATTGATTTCGTGAACTCCAGATTGTTTGTGTGATTCAAACACACTTGGTTCACTGATTGAGAGAGTCAATCAACCCACTGATTGAGAGAGTCAATCATCTATTCATCATCCATCTCTAAAATCGTCCCACATTCCGCAAGTGAAGCTTGTAATCTACTGATCATCAAGTGATCATAAGTTGGTGTGATTCCAATCTTACATCTTGGTCGATGTGCAAAGTTCGGGTCGTCCGTACTGTACGGCCTGTACGGACGGGCCAACCCGGAAAACTTTATTCTCGACCATTTGAAGTTATTTTAGGTTTGTGCAAAAACCGGGTCAAGTTGTACGGACCAAACCCTAAATCCGTACAACCCTAGGTCTTACCTTGCATCCCAAGTCACAAAGAAGCTTCAATGGTGAAGAAAGAGTCTCGGATGGTTTGGAGAAGAAGATGGGATCAGAATGGCATCTTGGGAAGGATCTGCGAGATGCTGCTTGCTAAAGGATAAGGTTTATGCCTTTACAGGCTGGAAAGGAAGGGGAGCTTGGACTATGAACCTGGACGGTTGACTGGACAGATACATGGACCTTGGTGGCCTATTCTCAGCCAAGTTCACCCTTGACCAGCCAGGCTGTATCCAGAACGTGTAGAGCCTCTGGTTCACTCATTTCAAACCTTGTAAACCCTATTGTTGCTCTCTTTATCTATTTATACCCTTTGTATGTCGATGGTTAATAATAAGCTGAGATTTTCTCTCCTTCACAATCTCTTAGTCTCTATTCTCTCTATTCTCTCTATTCTCTCTAGTCTCTGGTTACTTAGTCTTATAATCTCTCTTATTCTCTCATAAACTCTCTAATCTCTCACGAATCTCTCTCTCACTCTCTCATCAATCTGGTTCCTTCATCATCAAGTCTCATTCACTTCATCTGCATTCTCGTTCATCATCACTCAACACTTAGTCTCTGAAAACTTTCATGGTATCAGAGCCAGGTTGCTCAGTCTCCTGGTGAAGCTTTCGCATCAGTCACAAGCTCTAAAGATCACTCCTTTCAGATCCAGTTCATCCGGATCTAAAGTCCACACCTTTGAAGACAAAGAAGACAGTCTAGCTCATATCCGACCTCAAGATGGAGTCTTCCAGAGCCATTGTCATTCCAGTCATCCTCAAAGGTCCCAACTACCTTCTCTGGTCACGCCTGGTGAAGACAGCCCTTGGTGGAAAGGGGTTATGGAGCCATTGCATCTCAGGTGCTCCAAACTCCTCCAAAGCTGTCGCCTCTCAAGAGAGTTCATCCAGTGGTGATACTGGTTCTCCTATTGTCTCGGAAGAGAAGTGGCAACAAGATGACTACACGGTCTTGACCTTTCTCCAAAGCTCCCTAGAAAGATCTATCCTTGAAGCCTACTCATACTGTGAGAGTGCTAAAGAGCTTTGGGAAACCTTAAACAAGATCTATGGTAACATCTCTAACCTCAGCCGAGTCTTTGAAATCAAGAGAGCCATCAACAACCTGTCCCAATAGAATGAGGAGTTCACGGTGCATCTAGGAAAGTTCAGAGCCCTTTGGTCTGAACTTGAGATGCTGAGACCTCAATCTCTTGACCCAGAGGTGTTGAATGAAAGAAGGGAGCAAGACAAGGTGTTTGGTCTGCTCTTGACCCTCAGTCCTACCTTCAATGACCTTATCAAACATATCCTAAGGTCTGAGAAGCTTCCCACGCTTGAAGAGGTGTGTTCCCAAGTCCAAAAGGAGGAAGGTTCACACGGGTTGTTTGAAGCAAAGGAGAGTCCTCTCCTTGCATCACAAGCTGAAGCAGTTCCTCAGTCCCACAAGGCGGCTTACAAGAGGGAGGACAGAAGGGGTCTCAAGTGCGAGCATTGCAAGAGGGATGGACACACCAAGGAGAGGTGTTGGGTGCTTAACCCACATCTTAAACCTGCCAAGTTCAGATGAGCCGTGTCCATGGAGGTTCAAGGAATCAGCTCAGATTCCTTGGGTTGTAAGCAAACCTCCTAAACCCTTAATAAGAGCTTGTGTCTTTGTTTAGTTGTGCATTGAGTGGTGTTTGTGTCCCAGGATCTCCTGGCTTGTTTATTACATTGTAGTATGTTCCTGGTCGCTTTTGTCATAGCTTATCCATCATGGTTGTCTTGAAGCATTTAGAAGTTGTCTAAGCTCTTGGTTCATGGTTTTGATAATCTGTTTTGCATAAGCATATCTCATTTTGTCTAAGTTCAATCCGGTTGCATACTGGTTCTAATGCTTTTGTTTAATCCATCAGTGTTTGCTTGCATCATTTAGAAGCTGTCTAGGTTGCTTGCATCATTGGTTTTGATTGGAACTGGTGTGCATAGTCTCTTGTAGCTCTAGGATTGAACCTATTGCATTCATATAGTATTGCTTAAGTTGTTGCATCTATTGCTGCATGAAATTAAAAGCCTAAAGTGTCAGTGTATTGTTGAAAGCATACATTGCTCTTTAGACATTGAATTGTGCGTGATCTTGTTCTTGTGATTAGCTTGTTTCAAGATCATAGCTTGTTGAGGCATTGGTGATCAAACCGGATGTGTGATCTTGGGTTGGTCCCAATGGGATGATCTAATCCTTGCATTGAGTTGTGGTGATGTCAGCTACTTAGGATACAGTGACAAACCAAACCAAGGTGACAAGAAAATGGTCTTATGCCATTGCATATCATCACTGGACGAGTCAGTCCACAAACTACAGGAAGTGTAGTGTGATTGATTATGCAATGAGAGGATGATGCCATTGTATGATACCACATGGACGTATCAGTCCCAAAGTCTACAAGAAGTGTAGAGTGGGTGATCGTACAATTAGAGACTACCTTGTGAGGGCTCTTAAGGTGATTCAAACACCATCTATTCCTGGTATAAGGAAGAGAGCCAAAACTCACAAGGGTTAGGACATCAAGTCTTGGAAAGACTGATGGTTCCTTAAGACCATGGAACTGTATACACTAATCTCACAAGCTTAGCTCCTCCCATAGTCTCGGAGTTAAGCTTGAGGGGGAGTCTAAACGTACATGATCCATGGTCCAGTATCAAGCCGTGCAAGGACTTCAACAAAGGAACACCAAACCGGGTCTAGGCAGTGGCGTGTCTATGCAAAGAGGCTGTTCAGAGCAGCCTTGGTTGTGTGCCTATGAAAGCTCAGTTCAATGCGGCCTCTGTGGTGAGGTGATTGAAAACTGAAGTTGAAAGCTCCACACACCTCCCATCAAGTTGGTGTTGCCATGAAGAGGTTGCAACCGGCCAAGTGTGAGGGATTCAAGTGACAAAGCAGTCACTCCTCATCCAAACAAAAAGGGAAGTAACTTGAACTTAATCTATTGCAAGTCATTCATCATTTCTTCCTTAATCTTGAAATGGTTCTTAAAATGCTTGAATAGATTGGTTCTGATTGTTAAATGAATAAGTTCTAGTACTTGAGCCTTAGTTGAAACTATCATTGATATCTTGCTTCATTTAGAAGATTGTCTAAGTTGCTAGAATCTCTGGTTTTGTTTAAACTTTGAGCCTTGTCTAATCTTGATAAGTACTGATGCACCTTTGGGATAATGTATCAGGTACCATTACCAGTGCTTGAGCCTCACAGAAGAAGATCATGGTCGTTTCCTAGCTTCTCTAAGGTGGCCTTGAAGTCAGTTGAGAGGGGGAGACCCAAACCGGGTCTATGAAGAGGTCAAGCCGAGTTCTATGAGTGTGCAAGCCTTGTGTTCTTGGCTGCACGAGTTTAGGCCACGATCCAGAGTCCTTTGTGTCCAACCACACTGGTTCTAAGGCACAAAGGCTCAATGGCCAATCCCTAGGCCTTGAAAGAACTTACTCTTTCCTTGCCAAGGTTTTATCCCTAAGGAGGGTTTTCTTTGGTAAGGTTTTAACGAGGAGGGACTTCAGGGTTCCAAGCTTGACTCAGGATCTATAGAGTCAAGCTTGAGGGGGAGTGTTAACCTGAAGTGATAAACCATCTCACTAAAGTTTAATGTGCAAAGCTTGGGAAAAACCCACTTAGAGACTGATCAAAGTCTAAGGAGGGTCCAGAAGCTTAACCAGAGCTAGAACAAGGTTCAAGAGGGGTTTACTATGAAGGAAGAATGCTTGGGAGAAGTTTGGGATCAAATGGGTCGATGTGCAAAGTTCGGGTCGTCCGTACTGTACGGCCGTACGGACAGTACGGCCTGTACGGACGGGCCAACCCGGAAAACTTCATTCTCAACCATTTGAAGTTATTTTAGGTTTGTGCAAAAACCGGGTCAAGTTGTACTGACCAAACCCTAAATCCGTACAACCCTAGGTCTTACCTTGCATCCCAAGTCACAAAGAAGCTTCAATGGTGAAGAAAGAGTCTCGGATGGTTTGGAGAAGAAGATGGGATCAGAATGGCATCTTGGGAAGGATCTGCGAGATGCTGCTTGCTAAAGGATAAGGTTTATGCCTTTACAGGCTGGAAAGGAAGGGGAGCTTGGACTATGAACCTGGACGGTTGACTGGACAGATACATGGACCTTGGTGGCCTATTCTCAGCCAAGTTCACCCTTGACCAGCCAGGCTGTATCCAGAACGTGTAGAGCCTCTGGTTCACTCATTTCAAACCTTGTAAACCCTATTGTTGCTCTCTTTATCTATTTATACCCTTTGTATGTCGATGGTTAATAATAAGCTGAGATTTTCTCTCCTTCACAATCTCTTAGTCTCTATTCTCTCTATTCTCTCTAGTCTCTGGTTACTTAGTCTTATAATCTCTCTTATTCTCTCATAAACTCTCTAATCTCTCACGAATCTCTCTCTCACTCTCTCATCAATCTCGTTCCTTCATCATCAAGTCTCATTCACTTCATCTCCATTCTCGTTCATCATCACTCAACACTTAGTCTCTGAAAACTTTCATCTTGTTCTATGACAATATGTTGTGTGTGCCTAATTGCTCTTTGAGAGATCTCTTTGTCAGGGAATCCCATGGGGGCAGTCTAATGGGACACTTTGGAATTGCCAAGACCTTAAAAGTTTTGCAGGATCACTTCTATTGGCCGCACATGAAGAGAGATGTGGAGAGAATCTGTGGGAGGTGTGCTACTTGCAAGCATGCCAAGTCCCAAGTCCAATCCCAGGGTTTGTATACTCCTTTACCCATTCCACACCATCCCTGGAATGACATTTCCATGGACTTCATTGTTGGATTACCTAGGACTAGAACCGGAAAGGATTCAATCTTTGTTGTTGTTGATAGGTTCTCTAAGATGGCACATTTCATAGCATGTCATAAGACTGATGACGCATTCCATATTGCTAACTTGTTCTTTAAAGAGGTTGTTCGTTTACATGCCATGCCTAGGACTATAGTTTCTGATAGGGACACTAAGTTTCTTAGCTACTTTTGGAAGACTCTTTGGTCTAAGCTAGGCACTAAACTGTTGTTTTCTACTACATGTCATCCACAAACTGATGGACAAACTGAAGTAGTTAATAAAACTCTAGGAACACTCCTGCGTGCATTCATTAGAAAGAACTTAAGAACTTGGGAAGAATACTTACCACACTGTGAATTTGCATACAATCATGCCATGCATTCTGCTTCTAAGTATTCACCTTTTGAAATTGTTTATGGGTTCAATCCCACCTCTCCTTTGGATCTAATGCCTTTACCTGAGTGTGAAAGGATCAGTTTATACGGTAAGAAGAAAGCAGAGATGGTCCAACGAATCCATGAGAAGGCTAGACAAAACATTAAGCAGAAAACCAAGCTTTATGAGAAACAAACCAACAAGGGGAGGCGTGTGAGGGTCTTTGAAGTCGGTGACCAAGTTTGGGTCCACCTGAGGAAGGACAGGTTCCCCAAAGAGAGGAAGTCCAAGCTGATGCCAAGGGTTGATGGACCTTTGAGATCATCCACAAGATCAATGACAATGCCTACAAGCTTGATCTCCAAGGTAAGTACGATGTATCAAATAGCTTCAATGTCACTGACTTGTCCCCTTTTGTTGTAGATGAACCTGATTTGAGGACAAATCCTTTTCAAGAGGGAGGGGATGATGTGATTATAGACCGGATCACTAAGGAGAACGAGGAGAGTCTAGATGAGCCACATTGCACCAGCAGCCTGGTGATGATGCTCTAACCATTCCTGAAGGTCCCATGACTCGTTCCAGAGTCAAGAAACTTAAAGAGACTGTTGTAGGATTACTCACTTCACATCCACAACAAGAAGAAAGTCTTGGACAAGGTTTGATCCGAGATGTCTTGATCACCATTCAAGCCATCTCTACATCAAGTTGAGTTAGTGTCTAGGCAGGACATTTGGTGCGTGCTCTTTTCCTTGCTTTTGGTTTTGTCCCACGAGGTTTTCCGGAGGAAGGATTTTAACGAGGCCACAACTTGTCTTACACATCACTTAGGTTCTATCTCGGCCCAAGACTAGCAGAAGTATTACATTTTAAGCTTATGTTTATTTTAAACTATAGTTTTTCCTTTTTACTATTCTCGAAACCCTAGAGAGCATGTTCTCTGGTTTCCTTTTATTTAAAGGGTTCTCCTAACCCTATTGTACTCAAGCAATCAATAAACATCGAGTTTCGTTTCTCTCTTGACGGCTCTCTCTCTAGAAAGGTGTCGAGTTCTTCTGGTGTGTAATATCCAGAGACCTAAGGGTGTCTAAGTTGGTGTGTCATATCCGACTTGTGCATCTAGGAGTATCAAGAGATCATCCATCCCTCTTGTGTCACCAATCAGTCCACAATCCTTGAAGAACTTGAGTCTCTGATTCGTTCTTGCAAGGAACTATCCTCCCTATCAACCAAAGATCATCCTAGGGGCGCATCATTTGGGAGACTCTCCACAAGGTTTATGGAAACTCATCCAACTTGAGCCGAGAGTATGAGCTCAAGAAGACCATAAACGACCTGTCTCAGGAGGAGATGGAGTTTACTGACCACTTTGGAAAGTTCAGGTCCCTTTGGGCTGAGATTGATATGCTAAGACCATGTACAACAGACCCAAACATCCTCAATGAAAGAAGAGAGCAAGACAAGGTGTCTGGCCTGCTCCTCACTCTTCATCCAGTTTTCAATTAACTAGTGAAGCACATACTGAGGTCAGACAAGCTGCCATCTCTGGAAGAAGTGTGCTCCCAAATCCAAAAGGAACAAGGGTCACACGATTTGTTTGAAGGAAAGGAGTCTCTTTCCCTTGCTGATGGACCCCTTAGGACGAGATCCTTTGTCCCTGATTCTTTTGAAGGTTGATCTGATGGTTTAGATGATGGATGATGATGGATCTGATGGATAGAAGTCGAAATGGTTGATGAAATTCAGTGAGGATCTGTGGATTGATCAACACTTGTGTAGATGTGTCCTTGATCAAGAGAATGAACTCTGTTTTCGATCAAAGACAGGTTTTGCTTGCAGAGAATGAACTCCTAGCAGTTCGATGTTCAAAGATGAACAAAGGATTCACAGTTTCAGAAGTAGTTTTTAATAAAAAAAGTGAATGATCTTATTGAGGTCGTGCCTCATCTATATATAGCTTACAAGAATGTAGAAAGACTAGAAGTTATGTAGAAAACTAGGAACATAGGAAGCAGAAAAGAAAAAACTAAAAACTAGGCAAGACTTGACCAGAATTGAGTCTCTTTGAATAACCCTTGGTTTTCCCACGACCTTGACTGACTCATGGACTCCCCTTTGATATTTTCTTGCTTGAAATGGTTGAGAAACAATCTGATAAAGGCCCTGGTCGAAAATGGCATAAAACAAGCCCATATTGATCTTGTTATGAACTCTCCATGGGCTGCAACATTCTTCTTGGGCCATTTGGTTTTGAACTTCTTTTGGGCTGAGAGAAACAAATCTGATCCATCTTCTTATTTGGGTCGAAAATCACTTGTCCAGCTAGGTCCATGGTAGATTTAGTGTCACTCTTATTCAGCTCAGCTCGTCCTAGTGTCGTGTCACTCAGCTGGTTCAGCTCATCTTCAGCTGGTTTAAGCTTGTCCACACTCTGTATCAGCTCTTCCTCAGTCTCTCCAGCTGGTTTTAGCTCAGTATGCTCGCCTTCCATCCATCCTGGCTTGTTTTTTGTTGGATGATCAGCTGGCTCGGCCATGGTTACATCATCCCCTCCTCCTTTGAAAAGATTTGTCCTCAAATCTGTATCTCCTACATCAAAAGGAAACAAGTTAGACTTTAGACAAAGGTTCAAGCAAAGAAACATGTAAGCAACAACAAAGAAAAATTTCAGACAGAAACTTCCTTGGAGTTTTGAAGCCATCTTCCTCAAGTACTTCCATATCCAAATTTCAGGCTGATAAGCATGGTGTTTGCCCTTGTTCCTTGCATTCCTTTGCGACTGACTTTGTTGATCCTGGACACTCAAAACAGAAACTAGAATACCAGAATCAGTGCAAGACATGCCCTTGTTCAGATCAAAACCCAAACTTTCTTTTCCTAGATCATGCTGCAAACGTTTCAGACCATCATGATGCCTATCAAAGTAAGTGTTGTACACCAAAATGGTGTCAAGGCACGTGATAGCAGAGTTCCTAAAGAACAACTTCAAAATGTGCCTAGCTTTCTCAGATTCAGAACACAACAGAGAATCATTTATAAAAGGCTCAGCTTGTTTATCAAAGAAAGTGTTGTAAGCCAGAATGTTTTCAAGGCAAGAAATGCCATAGAACATCTTCAAAACGTGCTTAACTTGTTCAGATTCAGAATACAAAATTTTAAGTTCAAGATCAGATTCAGAATCAGTTAGCACATGTCTCACAGGTTTAGCATGACTTTCAAAGAATGTGTTGTACACTAATATATCATCAAAGCTCACAAGAATATCATTCTGCAAGCATAATCCTAAGACAAACCAAAATTTTTCAGTTTCAGGACATAAACTAGCAGGTTTCAAAACAGAATCAGAAACAAACTCGGTTTCAGCCCTAAGTGATTTCG
Organism: Moricandia arvensis; assembly: GCA_905132765.1. Classification (NCBI taxonomy): domain Eukaryota; kingdom Viridiplantae; phylum Streptophyta; class Magnoliopsida; order Brassicales; family Brassicaceae; genus Moricandia; species Moricandia arvensis. Next base: position 2,136 of record CAJHQP010004209.1, on the reverse strand, counting down.
GTTCCTGCAACTTCTTAGGTTCATTCAGGGCATAAGCAGATGAAAATAAATCATCAGAGACCAGTTCATGCCTAGAAAACTTCAGATCAAAGCCATTATCTCTAAAGCAAGCAAATGAATAACAAGATTTTCTGAAACAAAAATCAGGTTGTCGCAGAACAATCTCTAATGTCTTTTCAGGGTGATCAAGGCTTTTCTTGTGTTCCATAAACTGATCAAAACTCAAAACAAGACCAGTAAAGTGGTCAACAACACACTGAAAACGTTCTTGATCAAAGAGTTTGTCAGGTTCAAGTTTTTTAATAGAATGAATCATGTTGTCAAAAACAGAGTTTGAAACGCAAAATTCTTTCACATTTTCCAGACCAAATCGTTTCACATCACTGGAACTAACCATAACAAACATTTCAGGCAGAGAATTAACCATAACAAGATCCTTACAATGCCCTTGAGATTCCAGAGAGAGTGACTTATCATCAGTTTCTGCTTCAGTGTTGTTTGGCTTCACCAACACTTCACCTTTTGTTAGAGTCTTTTGTTCTGTTTCTGGTGAGTGTTCTTCTAATACCTGAGATACTGTAACAAGGCTACTCGGTTCCTCCGGTTCAAAACAAGTTAGTTCTTCACAGGTTTTATTGATAACAAATTCAGATTGAGGAGAGAAAAGAGAACACTCAGGTTCTATCTCAGGTTCTTTACTCACCTTAGATGGCTCTGTTTTCAGCTCTTGGATAGCCTGCTCTTTCTTGCTACAACTACTTGGACCATCAAACTTTGAGGAAGGACGTGAGGTTGGTATCCTCTGCTGGTCTGTTTCAAAATCTTGAAGTACTTGTTGTGCAATTCTTTTGAAATCATCTTGAACTGTTGGCTGTCCAAATAACCAAGTGCTGCTTGTTGTTTCTGAGACTTCTTTATGGGATCACGACCATAGAAAGCTCTTTTCTCTTCTCTGGCATGTCTATGACGTTGTCTGCTCCTCCTAGTTAGTTCCTCTTGCCTCACTGGTCGTGCCTTTTCCTGCACAGAATCAGAATAGTTAAAAACCGATTTTTCTTTTCTTATCAAATTCTGTTTTTTTTCCAGCAAACTCTTGGTGGAAGAACTAAATTGATCATTATGTGTGCTCCTCCTGTTAATACTTTCAAGTGATCTCCTAGATTGTATCCTTTCCTGCTCATAACCAGAATCATCAATAGCATAAGAATCTCTTTTTCTCATAGATTTTTCCCTTCTCTCCAAGGCTGCTTTTGTTGCAGAGTTGAACTGGTTATAATCTAATTCTTTTTCAGGACGTCTCCTTCTGCCACTGCTTCCTCCAGACATGGTTTCCGGTTAAGAAACTCAACAAGAAAAATTAGCACAATAACAGATAGCTGAATCCTTATTTCTCTCAGTATTTCTCTCAAGTGTTTTCTATGAGTTTTCTCTGTGAATCCAGTAGCTCAACAACAAACAAAGATCAAGCCTTAAGAGAACAAACCCCAATCCCAAAACAGAAGAAAGAGATAGACAGATTGCAAGATTTTTGTTTGCAAGAGGCTTTACCACCAGGGCTGGATTTCTCCTCAGCCAGGCTGGATTTCTCCTCAGCCAGGCTGGATTTCTCCTCAGCCAAGTTGGATTTCTCTTCAACTTTTCTATGTTTTTTTTTTCTTTTGATTTTCGTTTTTTTTTCTTTTTTTTGATAATCTGGTTGGCCCTCTTGCAGATACAACAGATAGACAGAAAAGAGTGTTTGATAAAGAGAACAAAGATCAAATGATCAAAAACCCCAAAAACAGAAAGAATGTGAAAAGTTAGAATCAAACCAGAGATCAAGAGCCTTCAAATCTGCTCTGATACCACTTGATGGACCCCTTAGGACGAGATCCTTTGTCCCTGATTCTTTTGAAGGTTGATCTGATGGTTTAGATGATGGATGATGATGGATCTGATGGATAGAAGTCGAAATGGTTGATGAACTTCAGTGAGGATCTGTGGATTGATCAACACTTGTGTAGATGTGTCCTTGATCAAGAGAATGAACTCTGTTTTCGATCAAAGATAGGTTTTGCTTGCAGAGAATGAACTCCTAGCAGTTCGATGTTCAAAGATGAACAAAGGATTCACAGTTTCAGAAGTAGTTTTTAATAA
>CAJHQP010004208.1:40000-57989 GCA_905132765.1 Moricandia arvensis | reverse complement strand
AATTATTTGATTTTCTCTCAACCCTATAAATTCCCTAAATTAAGAGATTTAGAGAACATAGCCTTGGATATCGCGTTAATTACTTGACACAAACAAATAGAGGGTGCAAATTGAGTGGGTTAGGCTCAAGAATGAGCAAAATAGCCAAAATTCGAGAGAGAAATTGGATTCGGAAATACGCCACAGTTTTGGCGATTTATGAAAGCATGTCGAGCTTATACAGACTCGACACTATTCGTCGATCGATGGTCCCTATAGGACGTCGATCGATGGGAATTTGTGCTGCCTCTCTTTCAGTTATCACGTACATATTGTATATTTGTTTATATATATAGTTTTATTTATTATTATTATTGTTTATATTTTCTTATTTTAATGTTTTTAATAATAATTTTATTTATATTTTCTTAACTAAATTGTTAAAAAGAAATTTTAAATCCTAAATATTTACAAATGGGGTTGCCTCCCACTAAGCGAGAAAATTGTGTTTATCATTCGGGATTTGGCATTTCTAAACGAATGGTCTGGGGAATGCGGGATTTCAGCTCTAGCCCAGTAATGCTTTACTCTTTTCTCATTCACTGTGAAATCCTCTCCTTCGGGTTAATCAGAAACAATTGCTCCGTAAGGTGTAACTTCTTTCATGGTGAAGGGTCCTGACCAACGAGAACGCAATTTCCCTAGAAATAAATTCAACCGAGAGTTGTACTAGAGTACTTGGTCATTAGATACGAAATGCCATGAAATGATTTTCTTGTCGTGATAAGATTTAGTTCTCTCTATTTACAATTTCGAGTTCTCGTAGGCGTCATACCAGATCTCGATCAGTTCAGTCAATTGGATTAATCTCCTTTCTGCAGCGGGTTTAGCATCAAAATTTATTGTTTTGATGGCCCGTTCTGCTTTGTGTGCTAGCTCAAACTGGGAGATGGCATGCTTTCCATAGAGTAAGTGAAATGGGGTAGTCCCTAATGGTGACTTAAAAGCGGTTCGGTAGACCCAAAGCGCATCATCCAATTTTAAAGACCAATCTTTACAGGTTGATCTTACCGTCTCTTCTAGGATTTATTTGATTTGATGGTTGGATACTTCTACTTGTCCGCTAATCTCAGGATGATAGGGTGTTGTACTCGATGGTGAACTCCATGCTTCTTGAGTAGTTTTTTCGAAGACTTTGTAAAAAGTAGGGTACCTCATCGCTTATTACAATTCGTGGCACTCCAAATTGGGGAAGATTATACTTTTGAAAAGTTTGACAACTTACAGCAGCATCATTTTTGGAGTGGCTATCACTCAAACCATTTGGATACATCGACTAATATGTGTTTGTTTTCCATGCAAAGAAGAAAAGGACCCATAAAGTCGATGCCCAAGCAATCAAACACTTCAACTTCAAGTATGAAATTATGTTCCATTTCGTGTCTCTTGCTGATTTTTCCTCTCCTTTGACAGGGGTCGCTTGATATACCATGGATTTTTACATGTTTTACTACGATATATAGAGTATTTAGAGTCTTTTATATGCATTTGGTAGTATTTTAGAGTATTTATAGGTTCATGTACTCATTGGAAGCAATTTGAGCTTTTGGGATATTTTGGAGTATTTAGGATGCTCAACAGAAACAGGTTTATGAAGGACCATCGATCGACGTCACACACTGTGCGTCGATCGATAGCCAAGTCGACAACAAGATTGGTGAAGGCTTGAGAAATAACAAGTTTTACCCAGAAGTTTCATTATTTGCAAGACAAGTCTCTGGCCAAATTTAAACTATTTATTGGAGTTTATATCTTAGTTTTAACCTAAGCCTAGGAGACCTAAGAAAAAATTGTCTTCCTAAGATACACAAGAGTTTTGAAATAAGGAGTTGGAACACCTGCTATATCTATTGGAGAGAAAGATCTGATCATTACAGAGAAGATCTTGACTCTAATCTTTTTACTCAGTTTATTCTATTCAATTTATTCAGAATTTATTCATGTTCTTTATTGCTATGTCTGAGTATTTCTCTGTTAGATTTAGGGTTATTCAATGGTAATAATGTATTTGCTGATTTCATAGACTTGTTAGGGTAATCCTCTTTGGTTCTTTGTTAAGTTGCTCTTAATGCTAATTTTAACTTGATCATTTCAACCTTAGAAATTAGGGTTCCATAGTGCAAGCGAGAGTTTTGTTATAACTTGGAATCTATCTTAAGCAATCTAAATAACTGGTAACAAACGAGAGTTTGAATTGGAAGTTTAGAGAACCCATCAAACCGTGAAACTGGTATTGTTTAGAATGAGCATCAATCGACGCCAACTTATTGCCATCGATCGATACTTAATTGAGATGCAATAGAGCGATCTCCTAAACCTTAAGGTTTGAGTTCAGAATGATGCTTAATAAACCCTAGCAATCTATTAATCTTAATATTAAATCTACCTAAGAGATTTCTCCTAAGTCTAATCTTTTTAATATCATCCTCACAAACCAAACCAATCTTGAAATCGCTTTATTGTTACTATTATAATTAATCTAGCTTTAATTTGAAAATAATAAGTCTATTGTGCAATCTAGAGTCTCTGTGGATTTGATCCTTAAGTACTAGATTGAACCTCTTATTTTTCAAAGTAAAGTGGGAAATAAGGTAATTTGAAAGGAAATAAAACCCGAGATTGAGACATATGCGACCTTCACTGACATCAATGATCGCTTCAGCCGTAGCCAAGACATGTCTTCTAATATTAAGGATTTGTGGGTTCTTTCTATATATTAGCACTACGAAGTCTGTAGGCATAAGAAGTCATTAATGTGAATGGGCACATCTTAGTACACCTTCTGGAATCCTAGTGATCTATCGGCTAAATCGAGAGTAATCCCGGTAGATAGTTAGCCTGAGGGCGATTGCAACCGCGTAAGGCATCAAGTTTGCACTAGAGCCTAAATCACAGAGTGATCTTTGGAATCCTCTCACTGTGGATGGTGCAATCTAGAATAAAGTACCGGGATCAGGAAGTTTAATTGGGGTTTCTCCTTGAATAATCGCGCGCTCACATCTTCGGATAGCATCATTAGCATGTACTCGGCGTTCACTGAATTCTTGGGACACTGCATCTTTCACATATTTCTTGATTGCAGATGAAACTATAAAGCATCGCTAAGTGGCATCGTGATGACAACTTTTTCAAAAAGCTTTCTTGCATATTGGCTCGATCTAACTCTTTTTTCCCTTTCGCATTTACTACCAGGAAAAGGGGTGGCTTGCTTGATAGACACTAGTCTTAACTGGCTCGGTTAATTTTGGGTTTTGGGTTGGGTATCGATCGATTATGGATCAGGAGTGTCAATCGATGGTCTCGCGATCTGCCATTTCTGTTCCTTTTTTCTTTCAAGCTAGTGAGGCAATTCCTTTAGGTCATCAACGTGGTCTAATACTTCTATTTTGGGATAATTAGGTACCAAGCTCGTCAATCTCAAGATGAATGGGGTTTGACTTTTCTTTCCCATCATGTGAAATTATAGCGAATTCATCAATGGTGATGCTCTTTTTCGCGCTGGGAATGAGAATTTTCCGCTTCGTAAAGTTACTGCATTGATATGACTCCTAGGGCTGGTGTCCGTCATACCAGGTAGGAATCCTTCTTCTCTCCTGATAGACAGGGCGCTATTCGCAACTTGGTTGTCGGTCCTCTTAATTTCTCACTCAGAGTTTCGAATTTCTCCGTCATCTCTGAGTATATTAAATCTAATTATCATTGAGGTTGGCGGCTACCCTACCGTTTCCTGTGAACACTTGATTCATCCTTGATTTTGAACTTCTTTCATGTCACTCAACAGCTACCTCGTAGTCTCTTAAGAAGTTGCCAATGTTTTCCCCAAATCGTTGATCGTTTAAACTAACCACATCTGTGAACTTAACTCGTCTTTCGTTCCTGGAAGAGATATCATCGTCCTCACCATGTTGTTCAGATTGAGCGTGTCTATCTAGAAGACCTGCTACTGAAACTAGAGTTTTTTAACTTGAATAAAGTTCTTCTCCTCTGTGGACGTTGGTGGTTCCTTCCTTCGGTATCTCTTCTCTCAAACACTTTACCTAGAACTATATTTTCAATCAGCCTCTTGGCGTCCTCAGGGTTCCGAGTACCGGAGTTCCCCTCGCTGGCTGTATCAAGGATAGTTTGATAGTCTATGTTTAGTTCTCTATAAAAGGTGTTGATAATTTAGGATTATGAAAAAGCCATGGTGCGGGCACGCGGATTGGTATTCTTTGAACATTGTCCAAACGTTTTTGAAAAAATCGCAGTTACCTTGAAGGAATGTCGAAATTTCTCTTCTCCGCTTTCCAGTATCTCTCTTCGTCGAATAAGTAATTAATGAAAGTGTTTCTGATATCTTTCCAGCAAGTCAGGTACCATGGTGGTAGCTGGTATATGCAACCTCCTGGCATCCCCTTCAAGGGAAAAAGGGAAAAACTTGCAATGGTTAAAGCTTTCAGGCACCATATCTTTTAGCAGTTTGATGTGATCGTTAGGGTCTTCAGTGGGGAGACCACCAAACGGATTTTTACGTATCATAACCAGGTAATCAACATTCAGTTAAGAGTTTCCTGCATTGTTATCTGGTAATCTTATAGCAAACCTACTGGAATAGGTCCTGCTGGGGTTTAAGTATTCACGCATTGGTAATTTATTTTTAACCTTATTTTCTAAAGTTTTTGTAAATTGGTCAGGGATTGCAGTCCCTTGTTTTATTAATGATTTTGCTTGCTTCATTGCATTTATGATCATTTAGATATTTTGACATTACTTTCTCATTAATAACTTCAGTGTAAACGGACTTACCTGATTTCGGCTGATCGGTATCGATCGATGGCGGTAGCAGAGTGTCGCCCGACATTGGAGAACGAACGTCGATCAATCCTGGAAGTGATCCATCGATTGATTCATATCGTCCAGAGTCCATATTCTCTTCAAAAGGTACATGTGTCATCAGGAATAAGAAAAGAATAGGTTAGCAATAGTAAAGTAAAAATCTAGACTATATTCTAAACTAAATCAAATGGCAATAAGAAAGAGACCCCGCAATGGCACCAAATTTGATGTTGGTTTTATTATCCACTCTCAAATTAACCCTATATTCTACTTTTACTCTCTCAAATAAGAGGTTCAGTGTAGTACTTAGGGACGAATCCACAGAGAATCTAAGATCACTCAATAGATTTATTGTTTCGAAATAAAGCTAGATGAAATTATTAATTGATGAATAGTGATGGTTTAGTTTTTAAAGATTATGGGAAGGATTAGACTTAGGGGAACTCTCAGGTAAACCAGGTAATATTGACTAACAGAATGTTAAGGGTTTTAGTGAAATGATGTTCTGAACTCAAACTCTAAGGTTTAGGTAAGTTACTCACGTGATTCTTAAAGGAGTGTCGATCGATGGCCACTACGTGGTGTCGATCGACGCTACCTGTAAACATATATGATTTTTATGTTTGATATGTTTCTCTAAGCCTCTAATTCAACTCTCGCTTGTTATTAGGGTTTTAGAATTTTAAGATATGGTTCAGGGTAATAACCAAGCTCTCGGCTTGCGCTACAACATCCTATTATCTAAGGTTAAGGTGATCGGATTCAGCTTTAGCATTAAGATCTACTTAAATAAAGAACTAGTTAGAATAACCCTAACAATTTCATAATATCAGCAAAACATTCACTACCCTAGAAGAACCCTAAATCTCACAATGGACTACTCAGACATGGTTTATGATAAACATGATGAATAGCTGAATAAATTGCAAAGAAACACCAATAAGACACAAGGGAGTTCAAGATCTTATTCTGTAAATAGAATAGATCTCTCTCTCTCTCTCTCTCCAAAGGTAGCCGTCAAGGTTGCAAGTCTAAAAAAATGGTTGTCTAAAAACAAGCATCTTGCAAAACATCTAAGAAACCTAATAAATAATCTAAAATGTGGCCAGGGACTTATCTTGTAAATAATAGAACTTCTGGGTAAAACTGTGATTTCTTCGGATCTATTATTAACTCGCGGTAAGTAATGACCGTTGATCGACACTCTTGGTAAGTTGTCGATCGATGGTTGCTGCGTATATTGGTTGTGACTTCGAGTTTTTGGCTGAGCATTCTTCAATGCTTCAAAATGATATAAGAGCTTCAATTTCTTCCAATGAGTACCTGAACCTATAAAGACTCTAAAATAATACCAATTTCATATAAAATACTTTAAAACCATATATATCAGGGGTGAAATCAGGTAAAAACAGTAACATATCAAAATACCCTAAAACAAAAGTGTCTAAAAACGAATATGATGCAGAAACGTTTATGAAATTTTACACTCAACCCATATATATAATGAAAGTTCGCATTAAAATAAAACATTTTCTTCGTTTAATCTTGACATTAAAAACTATTTAAAGGGTCATCAAACATTTGGTGTTGGTGTAACATTTATTTGGTAAGCATGATGTTATTAACTCACATCTGTTTTTTCAATATACAATATTAATATTTTTATTTAGTTTCAAATAAATCGAACCTTATTTTATATTATTAGGTGTTTTAAGATAAAAACTATGAAATCTTTACAAATAATCAGAAGATAAGGGGACTATTATTAGATATTAAAAGCTTAATTGGTAGTAAAGAAGAATAGCAACAAACTAGAACTTCATATTAGAACTTTCTAAGGTTTAAAACAGAGTAACATTTTCACATTTGTGACAAATTACTTTAGATTTTTTATTAGTAGAGCCCGTTCTTTTAGCATTGTTTTCGTGTTGGCTTGTAAATTTCCATATGGAATGGAACACAATTGCTTTCATGAGGTTCTTGTTTAGATCTGCAAACTTAATTCAAATTAGCCTCAAATAAGTCATGAAATTTAACCAACTCATGGGAAGCTTCTTGAACAAACAATTTACAATAAAACTATTGCAAAGAGAAATAGCATGTGAAGTCAAATCGTAGCAGACTGTTGCTCAATTTGTTGAAAAATAGGTTTAGTGTCCATCATTTGAAATTGTAAGAATTTAGCAGTGGCAAAATGTTGAAACCTCATGACATGTGCCTTGTGATTCTTCTCCAAAGATAACCACAATGCCTTAGAAGTTTTTTCCTGATAATACAATTCATAAACGGGGTCGATTAGTCGGCCTAATATCACTCCTTTACGCATATAATCACCATGGAACCATGCCTCTTTGACATGAGGGTTTTTATGTATTTCAATGCAAACTCTATCAAATTAACCCTACGAACTACTCTTGCCAAGATATGTCAAATTGTAGTATTTAGGGATCGAATCCACAGAGAGCGTGGGCACACAATAAACTCAATACAGTCGCGATTAAGCTTAGGCAAATAGATAAATAAGCAGTAAATAAACCATTGCAGATAATTGATTGATTGGTAAGTAAACACTAATAATAAATAGCTAGATCTAGGGTTTCATGCAAGTGGATTATAGAGGATAGAATTCAAGGGTATTAATCATAGAACTCGATATCTAATGTAAAAGACGACCACCTCTTGCTGCGAGTCTAATCTATTGATTAAGTCCGATGTCTCAGCTCTTGCTTGTTGACACGGAATGACCGTCGATCGATGGCAATGATCCTGCATCGATTGATAGTCTCTCAAGTCAAGCATTAAGACCTAATCAATATGTTCAGTAAATTAACTAAATTAAATCGCGTCAGATTTTTAGCTATTGATGGAGACCTTCCCATGGTGAGATTGAGCTGATATTTTTGACAGACGATATAACTTTGAGTTATCTTTCCAATGCCACTAGTTTTGAGGTCTATCGGACGGTTAGATCTAAAGTTATTTCCATGTTACTGAAGAGTGGTCTGTCTGCCTCGCAAGAGGAAGCTGCCGAGAAGATGAATGAGTGTCAATCGACGGCACAGCCTTGCCATCGATCGAAGGTGATCCAGAAGACAGGCCCGAATTTTTTATGGCCGACTTAAGCACAGAAGCCATCACAAATTACCAAAATATCCATGGACGACCTAAAACCCTATTTATATGTTTTCTAAGTCCGTTGTTGACGGTTACGCTTGAAACGCTAAGCAATCTTTATTCTATTCATTGTTATAGGGTTAAGAGAGAAGGTTGAACTACTTCAGAGTCCTCCTGGAACTCCTTTTATTCTTATTTGATTTCTATTCTACATCTATTATATTCATCTATGATTTCTGTGACAAAGATCATGTCTGAGTAGATCTCTTGTTAGGTTCAGGGTTTTATTAATGGTACTGATGGATTAAGCCAAACAATAGAATTGCTAGGTTTATTATTTAGATTTGTCAACAGAATTGTGTTTATTGCTTGTGTTCTAGAGTAGCTAACTAGAACCCTGATCATAGGATAGTTAGGCGCAAGCGAGAGCATACTCTACTACAATAATTAATCACGTTGAGCTAGGTTGCTAGAAACAAACGATCTGCGCAGTTCTGGATCTCTAAAATTCCAGAATCACTAAAGTTCTCCAGAACGTACATGAACCTGAAAATATTCTAAAACATACTCCAAACACATATAATAGAATCTAAATAGGACTTATATCATGGCACAATAGTGGTAAATTTCAGGCCCTATCAACTCCCCCATACTTAACTTTTTGCTTGTCCTCAAGCAAACAAGCGTGTGGAAGAGGTTTTGAAAAGCGAAGACTCACATAATATCTAAGTATAACTGTCACCTTATTTTGTTGCAACCACATCCTATCAAGTCAATCACATAGAGACTTTATATATTTTATCCTAGTATAGCAACCAATTCCATTCTACCAACAACTTAGCGAATACAAGTCTGACTAGCCCCTCTAACTGATTTCATTTCTTTGCGTAAAATAAAAGTGCAGGCTTTACCTTGGGAGTATCGATCAAAGGATATATGGACTCTTACTTCTGCAAGTATCTGAAAACACAGGTAGTCTTCCATGATTCATTTCCTCTATCTCTTCTCACTTCTTCTCAGTCAGTGTCTCCTTTTTTTTTGAGGGTATGATTTATTTTTTTAATTGATTGAGATATTTGGATAGGCTTCCATGAATCAAGCCCTAATGTTTTTTGCCACCAGATCATGTTCACTTGTTTTTGACCTTTATTTCTTTCTAGGATCATATGAATCTAGCTTTAATGGTTGTAGCCACCAAATCTTGTTCGACTTTGTTTTTTAATCTGAAGGGGAGAGAGAGGAGAATCGGAAGCACACAGACTTTTATCTTCCAGAATTGCAGAAGGAATCCGATCCAATGTATACCAGATCACAAAGCAAGCAAATAATGTTAGGAATAGTTTTGGAAATCAGCTTTGATTCCATCAATCTTTCTAAGCAAGTGTGATATAGTGGTAGGATGATCCACTTTGGTATCTCTAGTAATCTCTGCAAACACCTTCTAAGAATGGTGCTTATAGCATGGTTAGTCAATAATAAATCTTGATCATAGTCCCCTTCTTGACTCAATAAAACTTTTTTAAAAAAAACTTATATATATAGTAAATAAGACTCAAAAATAAATAAAATAGCATTAGCAAGCATCCCCCAGACTTAAATTACACTGTCCCCAGTGTAATCAGTCCCAGATTGGTTAGGAAAACTTAATCATAAGTAAATAGCTTAAGTTGGAAAATTTGATACATCTCTCTATAAGAGGGTGTCGATCGATGGTAGGCATGTGTGATCGATTGATGGTCGCGATCCAACGTTGACTGATGGTTCCTCTATGATGTCGATCGATGGTGGACTCAAAAGTCTGCAAAAAAAAGTAAAAAAGTCGAAATAAATAGTAGTATAAGTAAAAACTAAATAAAAACTTACTAACAGTGGGTTGCCTCCCACTCAGCCCTTGGTTATAGTCTTTAGCTCGACGTTTTGGAACTCTTATTCAATCCGGATGAGATTGGGAACTTGCTCCAAAACAATTCCCAATGTCCAATTTCTTTAGCTTCATCACCCTTTTTCTGAAAGCCTCCATAGACTCTTCTCCTTATCATCTCAGCAATAAGGAGTGCTCGAGGCTTTGCAAATGGATGCGAGAAACATTTGTTGTGGCACTATGTACTTCCTGACACCATCTGAGAAGTGGAGAATCAATGGTAACTGAGGACCGCCCTTGGTCTTTTTCCTCATCTTCCAATTCCTCTTCTTCTTTCCCCCAGACTTGTCTGATCACGTGGCGCCTCCATCGAAGAGATTATGAGATACTTCAAACTTATTCTGCTCTGATATGTGATGAGTGTCGATCGACGCTCTGGTGTTGTGGTCGATCGATGCTCCAATGGTGGTGTCGTTCGATACTGCAGTTCTGGTATTGGTCGATACTGCAGTTTTGGTATCGGTCGATACTGCTTCTGTTGGGCCTTTGTCGACTTTGCTCATAAATCTGAACCCTGGTTGAGAAACTGTTGCATGCTGATGGTGTCATGCTTTGCTTAGAGTTCAAGTGAAGTTTCCACGATGATCAAAACCTGAGATTTGGAACGTGCTTTGAAGATTCAAAGGAGAATCTAGATGAGTTGGAACTACCATAAGAGCTAGCGTTAAGATTCTATCTTTGACTCTTTGAAGTTTTTTCCCATAATGAAATTCTAACAATTGGAGAAGAAGACTTTGAGATCGACGGCGTTTGAAGTTGGAAGAACATATAAGCAGCCTCAAGCAGTTCTCCACTGTGTTTTCCGGCACCACCTTCTTCTTTCGTAGACTGAAAGAGATGAAGCCACGAGTTGACCACGTGTCCATCATACACTTTATCATCTTAAGTTATTGGCTTCACTTGGGCCAAATTATTATTTGAGTCTTTTTGTATCATTCCCCATTGGGCTTTCGTTTACTGAAAACGAAAAGGTTGACAAAAAATATATGGGAAATAAGTATTTGCGTATTCTTGGAAAACGTTAGTGACATTTGGACATATCTTTTCGTATATGAGACATCACTACAAACAAGTAGGTTGCATATTTAAAAAGTATCATTTTCTAATGTAATTCATAGTTGGGCTAATTAGCCCAATAAGCTTTGTATTTTAATCGGATATGTATGTTAAGCAACCCAAATTTATGTGTCACCGTATATGCCTCAGAATACGTGGTAATTCAACTAAGACCTCATACGAGTGAAAAGAGACCTCATACGTTTCTTATTGACGTTTGCAGAATGATACACATTTTGCTTAGTAGCAATAATTTAACAATCCAAAACATTTGCCAGCCTCAAGTTAAGATTGTTTACAACATAATAATAGCCAATGCAGTTCAACATGACCCAAATGAATTCATATTTCATTTGGCTAATAACGATGATACAACTCAAGTTTCTTAGAGAAGAATGTAACACATTTTTCTTAGTAGCGATCATTTAACCATCCAAACATTGGTTAACTACAAGTTAAGATTGTTTACAAATTAATAATAACCAATGGAATTCAACATGACCCTATTGAATTCATATTTCGTTTGGCCAATAGCAATGATACAACCCTAGTTTCTTAAAGAATAATGAAACATATTTTTAGTAGCGATTATTTGACCATCCAAATTATTCGTTAACCTGAAGTTGAGCTTGTTGAAATTCAAATTTTTATAACAATAATAACATCAAAGGAGAAGCTTTATTTATTATAACAAGCGAAATATTACATCCTACACTCAAACCAACTGGATTATGATGATTTCCGTAGCTTAGTAGACATAGAATAAACATATTGTCATAACCCATATAACATCCTTCTTTCCATACACCAACCTCTTTGTTTAGCTTTCCCTTTGTTTCTTATGCACTGCTTATATTTCTTGCTTACAAGTAGCCTTCTTGTGACCTCTCCCATTGCACCAACTACAAATTCTCTTTACGCCTTATGGTTTTCATTTGTTGCAAAAAATCATCAGAGTGAGCATGTAAAGATTATAGATTAGCCATGTCTAAATGATAACTACACTTACTCGCATTTCCGCCATGTGAGAAGAATCTCTTTTTACGTGGCCTTTCTGGTGGGTGCCTTGTTGAAGGCCAAAGCAGACAGAGTTCGGCCAAATCAGAGGCAAGCTCAGATAAGCTATCATAATCCATTGGTGGAAGGATATGACCATCATAAGCCTCCTTCAGACACTCTGCACCATAAAAACTTGCAACTAGGGTATCCACATTTACGCCTTCATGAAGAACATATTCAACTGCATGAGAACAAGGTAGGTCAAGCATCTAAAACTCATAGTAAATACAGCTCTTACTTGTCAGTTTGACTAAAAAAGAGTGCTTGTTAACGTCTTCGACTTCGTATTCTTTCTTATCTATCTTCCAAACCATGTATGCTCCAGACTTTTCAAAGCTTGCGGAAATCATGTCAAACACCTTAGGTGTTAAGATACTTGAGATACCTTTAGAGAAATCTCGACGCTTACGGACCAAACCATCAATTTGTAAGAATGAACTCAACCAAAGGAACAACAGGATATTCCATTGCTTCTCGAAGAATTGGATTCTAAGACTCAGCGAGGTTGTTCGTCATGATGATGTATCTCGATCCTGGAAAATGCGATCGTGCCCAATGTTCGAGACTAATTTCTAGAAGATACTCAGCACACTATTGGTACTCTTAATCTCGTTGATGCTTGCGTAGAAGTCTAACATCCTAAATGCCCTCCCTGCTTTTTCTATAAGGTAACCCATACGCCTCTCCTTGAAGTTTGTCCTTATGTTCCTTTTCAAATGAACTATGCATGCACAATGGCCAGCATTTGGATACACCTTGAACCATAAACCATAAATATTACAATCATAGCTGGATATGAATATTATTATATGGCTAAGTAGAACAGCATACCTTACTCAACCCTTGGTATATTGAAGCGTGTCGGTCAGACACAAACATTAACTCTTTATCGTCTGGAAAAAAATCTGAGAACTTCTGCAATAACCATTCCCACGATTTATCATTCTCTCCATCTACTATGGCAAATTCAAGTGGATAAATTTGATAGTTACCATCTTGTGCAGATGCGGTGAGAAGGTAGCCAGCATACTTTCAAGTGTGTTCCGTTAATGACAACCACCTTTCGCATATACACAAAACCCTTGATCGAAGCACCCATTGCAATGAATAAGTATTTGAAAGTTTTCCAACATTTCCTCGTAGTCAGTCTCAAGACGTGCGTTTGTTCCTGGATTGGCTTCAACCAGCTTGTTTAGGTACTTTGTAAGTGTAAGGTAAGATTGTTGTTTACTATGAACAACTAATATTGTTGTTTCTCCTTTATCATCTTGTAATAAACATCTTTGACTTGTTCGGTTGACTAAAAATGAGTTCCCGTTAATTTCTTAGACTTCATATAGTGTCTTATCTATCTTCCAAACAACGTATGCTACAGACTTTTCAAAGATTGCAGCAATCATGTCAGACACCTTAGGTTCTAAGAGACTTGAGATATCTTTAGAGAACTCTCGACACTTACAGAACCAACCCATCAGTTTTGTACGAATGAACTTAACCAAAGGAACAACAGGATATTCCATTGCTTCTCGAAGAATTGGATTCCAAGACTCAGCGTGGTTGCTCGTCATGATGTTGCATCTCGATCCTGGAAAATGCGATCGTGCCCAATGCTCGAGACCAATTTCTAGAACATACTCAGCACACTATTGATACTCTTAATCTCGTTGATGCTTGCGTAGAAGTCTAACATCCTAAATGCCCTCCCTACTTTTTCTATAAGGTAACCCAGACGCCTCTCCTTGAAGTTTGTCCTTATGTTCCTTTTCAAATGAACTATGCATGCACAAGGGCCAGCATTTGGATACACCTTGAAGCAGAAACCATAAATATTACAATCATAGCTGGATATGAATATTATTATATGGCTAAGTAAAACAGCATACCTTACTCAACCCTTGGTATATTGAAGCGTGTCGGTCAGACACAAACACTAACTCTTTATCGTCTGGAAAAAAATCTGAGAACTTCTGCAAGAACCACTCCCATGATTTGTCCATTCTCTCCATCTAATATGGCAAATGCAAGTGGTTAAACTGATAGTTACCATCTTGCGGCAGATGCGGTGAGAAGGCTGCTAGCATACTTTCAACTGTGTTCCATCAATGACAACCACCTTTCTTATATACGCAAACCTTTGATCAAAGCACCCATAGCAATGGATAGTATTTGAAACGTTTACCAACATTTCCTCGTACTCAGTCTCAAGACGTGAATTTGTTCATGTATTGGCTTCAACCAGCTTGTTTAGGTACTTTGTAAGTGTAAGGTAAGATGCAGCACATGATCCTCTAGCGTAGTTAATAGAAAACTCATGGGAACGCCAAGCTTTCCCCTATGAAATGTTGACAGCATGATCTCCACGCATCAAGTGTCTTATTTGATTTCTCTTCCATTTCAAACAGTCAAAGGGATCTTGGTCGTTGACCATCTTCGACACCACTATATCTTGGCTTGATCAGCTTTGCGATCACTGATGAAGTTGCTTGCCTCTGATAACCACCACGTTCATTCATTGAACATCTATGATTTGGACCAATTTTTCTGATCTCGTACGCAGATGACCCTTCATGATAACAGCGTATACACACTAACGACATTCGCCACTACAACATTCAGTTACCGTGAGATATGCCCCTGATTTTGAACTCCGAAACTTGAATTTACGTGCTAGTGCATAGAACGCCATATGTTGTCTAAAGTCCTCGCGGGAGTCAGACATCATGCCGACGTAGAGGTCATGAGACTCATGAGGAACTTCTCCTACATATCAATCAAATGGTTTGATGAATCAGAATGTAAAGTATGTAGTTGTTGATATATCGAGTAGTATTTATATACAACATCTAGAACACTAAGCTTTAGGGGTCAAGGTATCTAGCAATGCGGAAGTTATTCGTTTCTCTAATCTTCATTCTTTGGTTTTTGTATTTAGCAAGTGATTTTTCTGATGCAAAACTTAAGCTACAATGTTAATTTTATACATATCTTGCAACATCAACAAACTTGCACATAATCGGATAAGTAAAATATAATAGTTAAAACCATAATTTAACCGGCAAACTTAAGATTTAACAAAAATCAAAAAGGCCGATATCCTTTGCTGCCGTTTCTAACATCAACAAACTTGTACATAAATTTATAGAAGATAACGATAAACTTAATTTCAATACATAAACGGATACGTCCAAAAATACAATAGTTAAAACGACAACTTAACCGACCAAACTAACAGTTAATCAAAATCAAAGAAGCCCATATTCTTTGCCAACATAACTTAACTGACCAAACTAACAGTTAACCAAGATAAAAAAAGGTCAATATTCTTTGCCGCCATTTCGATTTTCCAAAATACTTTGATAATAGCTATAATAAAAGTCTTGGTTCTAAAACCCACCATCAGACACATTATCCTCTGATCTTGTCTCACACTGTGTTTTCTCCCACCTTTCTTTGACGGGCGGTCCACTGCTCTCACACCCTCCTGTTTGAACCATCTTTCTAGAACCCCTTGTTGTTGTGATATCAAACATAGTTTATAAAGTACATTTATATTTATTCATGCGTTTTACAATTAGGGAACTACGAAAAACAATATTCCCAAACACAAAGCAACATTTTGTTCCAAATAGACACTAAATGTAGGAAAAGATGTAACAAATATAAGGGAAGTGAAATATTACACATGTATCTGTCAAACTCAGCAGGTAACTCTTCTCTAGTCCCCAAACAGCTGCTGCTGGTACGACAGGCGTGTCTGTAGGTTCAGACACAACTGCTGGTGATGCTCTCAGCCTTGTAACACCCACCGTAGTTGGGACATCAGCGGAAGAACCCGTTGATGAACCGTTTCCCTCATCTTCATTTGTATTAGTAGTGCCTAAATTTGTCTTTCTTTGTAATGCAAAGGCTGCTCTTGGCTGCTCTTCCTTAAGTGGCAGCAAAGAATCTTCATCCATTGTCTCTCAAAACAGCATAGGTTCTCTGAACCCTGCACCGCTCCTAGGGTTGCTCTGATCCGCATTATAGGCTCAATCACTATAATTTCTTAACCCATTGTCGTATTTTTAATTGTCAGTGTATTTTTATGTATAACAGTCTATAGAAATAAATAACTGGTAAACTATTCACAAACTACATCATGACCACAAACACTTACATGTGGATATGATATTGTGTATGTCATATTTTGTGAATACAATATCATTTAAGAAAGAGTTATGGACGAAAGAGAGGATTATGGGTGAAAGAATAGTTTAGCAAAGAGTTGTGGATAAATATGTTGGCAAAAGGCCAATTGTGGACATGGATTTGTGCATGTGAACTGACAAGAAGACCACGTCTGAAAAAATTCATCATCACGTTGTAACTTGAAAGCAGAAAAGAAGATGACATGTGAAATAAATATATTTTTCTGTTTTTATTTCTCTTTCAATCGTACATAAATATAATAAAATATAATAAAGAAAACAAAAATAAAATAAAAAAGATATAGGGTTTTCTTTAGTTAAAGGGTAAATAAGACATTACATACACTAAAAGTGTGTCTCCAACAAAAAATGTTCATTTGTGTAATTGGAAACTGAGAAAATGTCTCCCAATGTAATTGTTTCATTTTAAAAATATATATGCATTGACTTATAAAATTTGATCATAAAGTATATTAATATGATAAAATGATACATACAAAAATATATTAATATGATAAGATGAATATTACCTCTTTTATCATTCTTTTGTACAGTAATAAATATATAATTTATATTATTCGAAATTATATAGCATGATAATTGTTTTTCAAAATATGCACTTTTGCTAAAAAGGAAAATAATAATGATACATACAAAAATATGTTAATACGATAAGATGAATATTATATTAAGAATTTAACTGTATTATGTTTTTTAGTCATTTATATGTTATTTTAGTTTTTAATAATTAATGATAAAACAATATAAATATAAGGAGAAATTTCAGTTCTACCACAAGTTTGATATCACTTTTCAAATTTACCATTAATTAATGACTATTTAAAAAAATACCTTAAATTTATGATGAAAATAGATAAAAATATTTTTTAAATATTAATAAAACATTTAGAAACTCAACTCTACCCCTTTAACACTAAATCCTAAACAATAATCACTAAAGTGTAGACCCCAAATGTTAATATATTTTAAATTGAGTGTATTTTTGAAAAAAAAAATAATACTTAATTTGTGGTATTCTTAGCAAATTCTATGAATGTATTATTTTATATTCAAGAATAAAATTATATGAAATGTAATGTAATGTAATGTATGAATAATATATAAATATAATTATATTCAAAATATAATTATATAAAATATAATTATATATTCAAAAATATAAGACTCAGTTTTGGACATATAATTTGGATTTAAAGTTCAATAGATATTTGGTAAAATAATTATTTGTTTTATAAGTTTTTTATCATATGAATTTTGAAAATCTCATGGATATATATCATATGCATAGAATTCATGTCCCAAAAACACTATATTTAGTTAGAATTAAAGAATCAATAAAAATTAAACTTTTTGAATAACAAGGAATTTAAATTAATTTTAAAAATTCTAAACCAATAACAATAGATTCTATGAAGATTTTAAAATCCATTAACCAATAACAAAGAGTCTCAAAATTTTCAAAGTCCATGAAAATTTACTTACCAATAACCCCTCTTAATATCCAACCATGAGGAATAACACATATACAGTACAAACATAAAAACCTTGATCACTCAAATATTAATCGTTACAGATTAAGAAAACAAAGTGTAAGTTCTTTTTAAATTAGGGTTGGCTGCCTATTCGCCCCCCCCCCCCCCTAGATACACCCCCCCCCCGCCCCAAACTATCAAGTTCTTCATAATCCCACCCAATCATACACTTTCTCTTTAAATATCCCCCTAAATTTTTTTAATCCCCCTCTCTAATCAATTCCTCAAATCGTGATTAATAAAAG